>JAJJMC010008370.1:4464662-4506166 GCA_023531435.1 Papaver californicum | reverse complement strand
CACACACATATTGCTATCAAAGTGTCAATACTCGATTTTTTTTTTTTTTGAAATGAAGTCTAAATAATCTCAAACACTCTACTCCATCCTGGCGGTGATAACAATTCGATACTGGTACCCCACCAAATCACTAAGAGAAACACAAAATTACAAAAATAAAACAGAAGGTGATATGGTTGAGATAGACTCCGAGATACGGTGATAACTATCATGTTTTTTCTAACACCTGAACTCTGCCCTTTTATGAATAGACCATTTAGCTGGGCACACCAATTCCTACAGAAAAAGAGCTCAGTTTCCATCTACCTAGAATGGTTAGTGTCATCCTGAATTGTTTACAAGTTTCTAGACTTTGGAGTTTTATTATTGCAAAAGTTTCTCCCTTACCCCCAAACTTAAATCTGACATTTTCCTCAATGTTTCTAAAGATGAATGATTAAAAGCATGAACAAGGAGAAACTGTTACCAATCGAAAGAAATGAGTTAAGGAAAGATATTACCTTATCGCATGAGCATGGGTTGCCTCCCAAGAAGTGCTAAGTTTAAAGTCTTCATCCATACTAAGAAAGAATTAGTCACCTCATAAAATCATATAACAATAATCGGAACAACTGTGGGCCATCTGAATCAAATAGTGTTATCCAAAATAATAGGAAACTGCAACAGGCCAAGAAAATGAACAAAACCGAGCACACCCTTATCTAGTTTTCTGTTTAAGACAACTACTTCTAGCTGTGGTTTAAGTTCAGGCTCTATAAAAGGGTCTAAATAAAAATATGTTCATGGGCTGGATTTCCTCGTAGGCAGGATTAAAAGAATCAGGTTTTAGAGTCCGGAGTAACTCAACTAAGAACTTAGAAGCACATAATAATAACCTGAATAATTGTGGATCCTCAAAGTCAATCATATTTGACTCACACAATTGACTACTATGAAGGTGGTCATTCTTAAACAAATATGGCGATTCTAATTCCCTAAAGTAATTAGGCTTAGTCTCAAAACTTAATAAATGACACATTTGAAATTCATACGTTCCCACATATGGAAGAAATATTTTGGTGGGAAAACAAAGTCAATCTTGGTATTATTTCCTAGATAAACCACATCGACCAGAGGATGGGTTTCTAACAACTGAACTTCTTTCTGGACATCAACAGGCTCAGAGAATATAGTTTGAAGATGATCTTGTAAAATGGTAGAGGTGCATATATTAAGTCCCAAGTTAGGGACCTTTCTAAGAGTTAAAGGTAAAACACAGGGAGAATGATAGTCATCCCCAAACTTAGAGTTTTCAGTGTCTATAGATAGACTAGTCACAATTTCCCTAATTTTTAGATCGTCAGATTTCCAAAAATAATCAATTGCTTCTTCTAGGTTATAATCTGGTGGTGCAGTCTCACTCACATTTAAGATTTCTACGAGTTTATCTTCGTTGTTTGAGACTGTTGTCCCTGAATCGTTGGACTCTAAAACACTAGTCTCGGAATAGACTCGTTCCCCTAAACCATCGTCGTCTTCATAATAATGAGGAAATATTTCACCGTTTATAACAATGCCATCTCTAGTTAAATCCGTTTCCTCTTGAATAGGTGAAAATCATTAATATTATTAGGATCGAACTAGAGACATCATTATTTTGTGAAACTCAAATGTTGTGAGAATTTCCTCATCATTATGACTACGGATTTCAATTTCCTCATCAAAAGTATCCTCATCATCATAATAAGATGATTGAACCTTATCTAAATAAATAGTGTCTTCTATTCTAACCTCGTCCACTAAATTAGGTAAATATTCATCATTATTATTAAGAGTAAAAGTGGAAACACTGTATTGGAAATTAAGATTATTTTGAGCAATTCTTTCTTTAGTCTTTAACACAAACCTATCTATATTCTCAGCCAACTTCTTTAGGCAAAACCTTCTTTAATGAGTGTTTCAACAACTGTTTAAACAGTTCTCTTCAGCCTTATGTTCTTCGTGTTCTTCCACCAGCAGAAAATTAGTTTTCTTCCTGTTTTTTTTCGGTGGTCTCTGCTATCTCCCCATGAGCTTTTCTTCGATTCTCTTTGGTATTTATTGTCTTTGGGAACCCTAATAACTCTTTCTAAGTCGATAAGGATGCAAAGAAACATCCAAATCCAATTCCAATTCCATGCAAATCCGAAACAGAGTGAAACTCCTTTTACGGTTGTGAATCGATTTTTCAAGCAATTTTTCGGGCGTGAAACACTCAGAAGTGATGTGTTTAATCTTGTTTTCGATTCTTCTTTAATTGGGTAACTCAGAATTACCCCAAACTCAAAACTTTCTCACGTGAAACTTTTTTTCCCGCCATTTTTTGATTTTTGAATTTGAAATGAAGGTGCCCCTAATCCAACTTGTGGGCGACTTTAGTAATTTTCCCGGGTGCCTTTAACAACTTTTTGAGCCGATTTTTCCACAAATATTTATTTCTCAAAAATACAAACAAAGACATAAAAACCATATATAGTACAAAATCGAACACTAGTAAAATAGATAATCGAGCACAATTTAGACACAAAAATGTGTCTATCACTGCTCATGTCAAGGAGTTCGAATTCAGAAGGTCCATTATCGACAAAAGAGCGGCTGCTAATATTATTACACTCAAGACACTTAAAGCATCCCAAGTCTCGCATAATCGATCATGCATCATCCTATAGTGATGAAGGATTTCGAAGGTAACCACACTAACTCCTATGGCCATGTTTATTTAAACTTACAAGTCGGTCCTATCGTGTCCAAGGTGAAATTCCATGTCATTACGAAGGAGCCCAAGTATCATATGATACTAGGGCGTCCATGGCCACATGACAAGAAAGTTGTTCCTTCCACCTACCATCAGTGCGTGAAAACAGTGCTGAACGGGAAGATCATACGCATAAAAGCGTCACTATCACCCTAAAATCGAATATATGATGTTGAGTTCTTCAAGCCAGAAGATGATGCCATCAAACCATCCAACAAAGTCTACAGTACACCGTTACCTGACTGCGCATCGATAGAAAACGAACCATTAACCTCTGTCGCAAGAGCCGGGCCATCAGGAACGACTTCCAACGACAAGCCCTCTGGATACCGCTATGAAACCTCTAGTGCCACAAATCTTTCACATGCTAAGAGAGTCTATAGCTTTGTAACTAGCTACGACAACAAAGGAAAGGTGGTCAACCTCCACAATCACTATTATCCACTAACATGGGATGCCTACCAAGAGTCTTCCTGCCCACAAATATGCAACCGCAGCGAAGAGCTATATCAAGGAGAGGTTCAAGATGCGCCACGATAATTACAAGACGGGACAGACTTTACTGCTGATGTGCTCAAATCCATCAACCTAGTAACGAAAGAAAATCCACGGCCTCTTTCAATCATTCAGCCTTGCCACCAGAAGAGAATATGAAACTCATCATTCTACTTAAAGAATACCAAGACGTATTTGCTTGGACCTATGAAGAAATGATAGGGTTAGATTGTAAACTGGTAACCCATCACCTGCACGTCGATCCTGATACCAAACCAATCAAACAACAGTTTAGGCAGTTCAGGAACGAAGTTGGGTAACAAATTAAGATCGAAATTAAGAAGTTGTTGGCAGAAGGATTCATCAAGCCAATCCAACACTTCACATGGCTAGATAACATCATCCCTATCAAGAAAGATAATGGTCAAATAAGATGCTGCGTAGATTTCAGGAACCTGAACAAGTCCTGCCTTAAGGATGACTTTCCTTCCCCTAACATCGTTATGCTTGTAGATGCAACCAGTGGACATGGAATGTTCTTGTTCATGGATGGCTATAGCAGCTATAATCAAATAAAGATGTACAAGTATGATGCTGAGAAAATCGCACTTCAGTGATGCCCTTTGGATTGAAGAATGTCGACGCTAATTACCAAAGAGCCATGACAACGATCTTTCACGATATACTACCTCAAGTCTTCGAAAGATTCCGCGAATACCACTTGAAGATAGATCCTTTAAAATGCACCTTTGGTGTCTCATCCGGGGTTTCTTGGATTTCAGGTAACAACAGAAGGAATCAAGGTGGACCTGACCAAAACACAGGCTATCACCACCATGCCACCACCGTGCACAACAAGGAAGCTCAAAGGATTTATGGGAAAGATATCATATATTTAATGCTTTATTCCAGGACTATCTCAGTTTGTTGCTTAATTCACACCCCTGCTAAAGAAAGAGGCAAGTTTTGTCTGGTCGTCTACACAACAAAATGTATTTCACCAGATCCAACAATTACCGTTATCACCAACTGTTATGAAATCTCCAACCCTGGGAAAACCGTTAATCCTCTATACAGCCTTCAACGAAGTTCCCATAGGATCCTTATTAGCTCAAGAAGACGACATGGGAACTGAATGTCCCATCTATTATCTCAGTCGTACACTAAGAGATGCGAAGTTGAGATATCCCAAGGTTGAAATAACGTGTCTATCTTTGGTACATGCTATTCAGAACTTTCGACATTACCTACTTGTGAATAAGGTAGTGTTGATGTCTTAGGATAACCCTATAAAATTCTTACTGTCAAAACATGCTCTTCTAGGACGAGCGGCAAAATGGTTGCTACAGTTGTCAGAGTTTGACATATCGTGCGTATCCCCAAAAGAAATAAAAGGACAAGTAGTCGCAGACCTGCTTGCAGCTTTTCCAGGAGAAGATGATACTACAACACATGAAGACGTACCCGGAGAATTCCCATATATCTCACTTGCTGAAGAAGAAGCCTGAATATTAAACTTCGATGGCTCTGCTACCCCTAGCAACAACACTGGAGGATCCGGTATTGTGTAAGTTTCACCAACTGGCGACGTTTTATCATATTCATTCAAGCTGGATTATAAGTGTGCCAACAACTCCCTCGAATATGAAGCTTTCCTACTATGATTGTCGCTAGCAAAGCAAGATGGAGCTACGCGTCTTGAAATTAGAGCAGATCCAGATGAACGAGACATATTCTCTCAAAGAACCCACCTTGGCCCCATATAAAGAAAAAACACAAAAACTATTAACTCACTTTGCCGAGGCGACAGTCATACATGCGAGATGCACCAACAACAGACATGCTGACTGCTTGGCGACTCTAGCCTCAAATCTTTAGTTTGAAGACTCGGAAACGACCCTTACTGTGCAGGGGCCTACCATGCCTTCAACCTGGATGGACTAGCCCAATGAAGAACAAACCCACGACTGGATGACTCATATTATCCAAGAGCTCAGTAACTCACATAGCCAAGGAAAGGTTAGTCTCAAATATTATTATATTATAGAAACTCGGATAGATCTCTGTCAAGATGTTTAGGAGATAATAAAACATGGGGGAAACTTAATCGAGTACACCGTGAAATGTGTGGGCAAACACTAGTAGTAACCCTGTATAGACGTCTCCAACATCTTGGGTATTATTGGCCCACCATGGAGACCCAGTCCCGATTATTGCAGGAGTCTTGCCCTAATTTTCAGATCCCGTCACACCAATCGGAAATACTAACTGTAAACCATGTTGGGTACTAGCGGGATCCATATATATCAAATATCTCCAAAATAATGTCCTACCTCAAGAAAAGTGGGAGACGGCACGATTAATCCGAAAAGCCAAGAGATTCGTCTTCTACGAAGGAATTCTTTACCGAAATAGCTTTGGCGGAGACTTATTACGGTGTTTGGAAGGAGAAGATATTCAGACCATCTTGAAAGAAACGTCACCAATGGCGGAGACTTCAAGTTCATGAGAAATATTACTGGCCAACCACGTAGGATGATGCAACTTCATTTGTTCAGAAATGTCAACAATGTCAAATCCATGGCAACCTCATCCACACACCTTGCCTTCCTCTTCACTCAGTAAGCATCCATTTCCATTTTATAACTGGGGATTGGATCTTATCTGTAAAATCAATCCATCCTCGTTAAAGAAAATGAGTACATACTCACTTCCACAGAGTACTTCACCAAATGGGTCGAAGTTGTGCCTCTAAGAAGCACGACCGGAGCAACCATAGTAGCCTTCATCAAGGAACATATAATATGCAGATTCAGGATACCAAAGCACATCATAACGGATAATGGTACTCCATTCGCAAATAAGCACGTTCGAGAACTAATCGAGGAATATGGCGTCAGACAGTTATTCTCCAAACCATACTACCCCCAAGGAAATGGGCAAGCCGAAAGCACCAAAAAGATCCTCATCAGAATTTTAAGTAGTACTTTCTATGAATATCCAAGAACGTGGCACGAACAATTGCCTATGGCCTTGTGTGAATATAAAACTTCTCCAATAAGTTCTACATGGACCTCACCATACTCTCTTGTATATGGGGCTAACACAATTCTACCTGCAGAAATTAAACTCCCATCAGCCAGGATCGCGACAACAAGCGGGGTCAATTGGGACGAATCTGAAATACCCAACTCCCGAATAGCAGATTTAGATGCACTTGAATCCAGATAAGCCAGATCATAAAAATATGCAGAAAATTACCGACGCAGAATCTACAGAGTATACGACAAAGTAGTACGACCACAAGTGTTTCAAGTAGGGGATCTGGTACTTAAAACATCTAAGCATATTCAACAAGTTATGTCTGATCCAAAATTTGCTCCAAAAATGGAAGGGCCTTATGTAATCTCCAAAGCCATGCCAAACGAGCACTACAAGATCGTAAATATTAAGGGAAAAAGAGTTCAACATACCATTAGTTGCTCCCCCATGATGTAAGACGATTTCTTTAGTCTAAAGAACTCATAAGATTTCATACATTTTCTTTATTCTTACGCATGTAATCACGAGATTCATACAATTCCTTTAGTCTTATACGTTTCACTTGTAATCACGTAATTTTGGACAATCTCTTTAGTTCTATACTTCTCACATGGTTTTCAAATGTGGACTTAGGCAATGAATTAGTAAATAATTCTTCCATATTTTCATCAGACTTTACTTTACCGACTTGAATGTTTAGAAGACATTGTTGTTGCTGATTGGCAAAGAACTTCAGTGATATATGTTTCGTATTATCACCCTTTATATACCCTTGCTTTATCTGTTCGGTGCAAGTTGCATTATCTTCGTAAATGCAAGTCGGCTCTTCAGTGGTAGAACTCAAACCACATATCCCTCGAATATGTGTAATAATAGTCCTTAACTATATACACTCACGAACCGCCTCATGTAGGGCAATGATCTCAGAGTGATTCGTGGAGGTAGCCACAAGGGTTTGCTTGGTCGATATCTAGGATATCGTTATATTCCTAATAGTGAACACGTATCCAGCTTGAGATCGACCTTTGTGTGGGTCTGAAAGGTAACCAACATCACTAAAACCAACCAAAACCGACCAAAATATTATTTGGAGTTCTGGTGTAAGGAGTCGCAATTACATTAGCAGTTCTCCTTACGTCTTCATAGGGATAAAACAAACCCACGTGAATGTTCCTTTTATATATCTAAAGATATTCTTTATACTATTCTAATGACGCTGCTTTGGCGCTGAGCTAAATCTAGCTAACAAGTTCACTGAGAACGATATATTTGGTCGAGTATGTTGTGCTAAGTACAATAATACACCTATTGCACATAGATATGGATATTCATCTCCCAATACATCTTTTTCATCTTCCTTTAGACGAAATGGATCTTTATATACATCTAAAGTTTGACCAATCATGGGAGTGCTAGCAGGGTGCACTTTGTCCATATTAAATTGCATGAGTATCTTCTGGACATATGCAGAATGGTGGATTAGTATTCCAAAAGCTCGGTGTTTTAGCTCAAGTCCTAGACACATGGGAGTCTTCCCAAGATCTTTCATCTCAAATTCGGATTTCAAATAGCTTGTGGTTTCTCTTATTTCATCAAGAGTACCTATTATGTTCATATTATCGATATAGACAGCTATAATTGCAAATCCAGAACTTATTTTCTTTATAAACACAAAAATAATAATTTAGTATTTGTATATCCCTTCCCAATCAAATAGTCACTTAGACGGCTATACCACATCTTCCTGGATTGCTTTAATCCGTAAAGTGAGCGTTTTAACTGAATTCCAAACGCACTCCATGGTTTAGAGTTACTTGATTTGGGTAATGGAAGGCCATCTGAAATTTTCATGAATATCTCTGTATCAAGATCCTGTAGAGATATACTAAGTAGCGGAACGTTATGACGTCCATTACAGGAGAGTATGTTTCTTCGTAATCAATACCAGGGCGTTGTGAGAAAACTTACGCCACAAGGCGATCCTTATACCTGAAGACTTTATTATTCTCGTTATGCTTTCTGAAAAATACCCATTTATATCCTACATGCTTTATGCTTGATGAGGTTAGCACTACCGCACCAAATACCCATCTTTTTGCCAGTGAATCTAGTTCAGCCTGGATTGCATCTCTCCATTTAGGCCAATCTGCTCTTTTTTGGCATTCTGCAATAGAACGTGGTTCGATATCATCGTGTTCTATAATCTCGCTAGAAACAATATATGTAAATATATCATCAATATGCGTGGAGGATCTTTCCATCAACACATATGCAGTTTCACAATCCATAGAGATTTTTTTGTTCTGTGGAATCAATTCGAACATCGGGGCGTCCCCAGTAATGATTCATGGATATAACTATAATCATAGACAATCTTATGAGATGGATTATCTGCATTGGTGATATATGGATCGGTTTGTGCCTTACTCGCCCTTTTCTTCCTTGGATAAGTATCGATCAAACCAAGTGGTCTCCCCCTCTCCCTTTTGGGGGCCGCGACCTCAGCTACACTTCCACCAAGTGTAGCCTTGGAACCTCTATCTAAGGTGCCTTATCCCTTATCAGGGATTTCCAATCTTGCAGGCACGTTTGCAGCTGGTATGTATGATCTCGTCACTTTAACGATATCAGTAAATGCATCATGCATTGAATCTGCCACCAACTGAAGATCAATAATTCTTTTCACTTCACTTTCACTTTGTGAAGTGTGGGGATATAGATGAGACAATGTGGGAACACACCACATCAATTCCTATCGTTCCCTTAGGAAATCCTTTTCCATACCCCCCCTAATGACGGGAAGGTTGTCTCATCAAAGTGACAATCTGCAAGTCTAGCGTTAAAGAGATCACCTGTCAAAGGTTTTAAGCAGCGAATAATTGTTGGGGATTCATATCCAATATAAATACCTACTCGTATTTGTAGACCCATCTTAGTACGCTGTGGGAGCGTAATAGGCATGTATACGGTACAAGTAAATATGAAATATCTGGCTCATATCCAGTTACCAAATGGTACGCAGAAAATGGTTGGCTAGAAGTGGGTTTAAAGCGAATAAGTAATGATGCATGCAATATGGCGTACCCCCAGGTAATAATAAGAAGGTTGGAATGCATAACCAATGTCATAGCTATCATCTGTAACCTCTTGATGGTAGCTTCTGCGAGACCATTATGAATGTGTATATGGGGTATGGGATGTTCTATGTCAATTCCATTACACATACATAAATCATCAAATCCTTTAGATGTAAATTCTCCAGCATTATCAAGTCTGATTGACTTGATTGGATGATCGGGATGGTGAGCCCTTAACCATATAATTTGTGCTAGAAACTTTGCGAAAGCAACATTTCTTGTCGAAAACAATACAACGTGTGACCAACGGGTCGAAGCATCAACCAGAACCATAAAATACCTGAATGGTCCGTATTCTGGATATATAGGTCCAAAAATATCACCTTATATTCTTTGTAAAAATTGATATTTTGTTTTGTATTTTGATAATAGGATGGTCTCGATCCTATATTTTCTAAAGTACAAGCTTTACAAAATGAGTGACGTGCCTTCGACAAGAAAAACAAAGAAGAATGGGATATAAGGTTCGCTTGAATTACTTTGGAAGACGAAGGTTGCGTTTCTCTTAATTTAGAAGATAAAAATTATGCATCAGTTACTTTAGAAAGCACATTGTTGCTCAGTATTATAACACCCTTTTGTTTCATTTTCTTTTTCATTCGAAATAAGGGGTGCCCGTGTGAGTTCTCTAAAACACGGATCATCATATCACGACCTGGGTGCCCTAGTCGATCGTGCCAAAGCTTGTTTAAGTCACTTGCCAACAGTTCATCGTTGGTAACAACATGAGATTTGATAATCCTAATAGTGGTGATGTACAATCCACTAGAGTGACTCATTAGTTTCTCTAAGATGTGTTTCCTTCCGTATTCACTAGAGGTCATGTATATATACTCAATTCCATTCTCACAGTGAGTTTCCAAGTGATAACCATTTGCACAGATATCCTTGAAACATAACAAAGTACGGTTAGCTCTTGGTGTATATAAGGTTTCTGTGACTTTAATCATAGTTCCATTTGGCAACAAGAATTGAGAAGTACCTCGCCCAATTATTACTTGTGATGACCCAATCATCGTAGTCACGGATGTATTATAAGGAGTAAAATCAACAAATAATTATCGATTTCTTATGATAGTGTGGGTGGTTGCATTATTAACTAAATATTCAATTTCTCCTTGAGACATTCCTACAAGTAGATGAAATGTTATCAAAACGAATAGTTTATCTAATTTCCTTTAGAGAATCTTGTTCTACTAGAATGACGTCATTTCCATTCTAATATACATGATAAACAATAGATTATCATAAACAAAGTAAAATTCTATAAAGCATAATAGAAAATAAGTACTTATAGATAATCCATACATATAACATAAAGATAGTAAGAACATGTTTAGCAATAGTAACACCTACTAAAACCATTAAACAAACAGTAATCCAAGATAACATAAAATACTTCAAAATAAGACAAAGTCTACTAAAACCATTAAACAAGAAACTAGATGTTTATTCCCATGCAAAGTCAGGTGTATCCATAAATGGGGAAAAATCTTTGTTTCCATGGAAGTCTGTGATTGTAAGATTTACGTCAGGGGTAAGATCATTTTCGTCCATATAATAAGCCTCCTGTTCGAGAGTTTCCCGGTACTTTTTATAGCTTGCAGCTACATTGCACTAGCCTTACATTGCTTGTACCAATGTCCGGGAAATCCACACCTAAAAAAAGCGCACTTTCATTTGCATCCTTTTTATTAGCGAGATCGTATCGACCTTTTCTCGAAATTACGGTTCGCTAGTACCACTTTGGAAAGAAGTTCATTCTTTGTGCCAAACATTAGAATGACCTTTACGCCCTCGCCCTCGATTATGCCCCTTATGTGCTCATCCATGAAAGGTATTATTTCCACGTGAGTATGGATCACGGGGATATGAATCAGAATGCCGAACTCTCTTTCCTTTGGGGTTCTTCCCTCTATGGACCTTGTCATGGTTAGCTTCGGGAACTTTATTTTTCCCGACAGCTCTGGCATTGTTATTGACAAGAATCTCATTGTGCCTCTCAGCCACTTGCAGTAAGTTTATCAACTTATTGAATGTTTTGAGTCTTTTGTTGTCAACCTCTAAACGATGCTGGTTCGATAGTATCATGGATGGGGTGGGAAAGGTCGATAGGTTTTTCTGAATCATTTCCTCATATGTGAGTTTCTTTCTACAAAAGGTAAGATGTGCCTGAAGTTGTAGCATGTCTTTTTGGAAATCATTCACTTTTACATAATCAAGGAAACAAATTTCATTCCAATGGACGGTCAATTGTGGTAGTAAGGAATCATAAATGTTCCTAAAACATCTCTCGAGGGCATCCCATAGCACTTTTGGTGTCTTTAAGTGGTAATAACCCCAACGAAGGTAAGGATCGATGTGCCTCTTAAGAAACATAAGAGCATGAGCTTTGTCTTTTTCAGTTGCTGGAACAACATTTTCATCGGTATATGACTAGATAATGGAAGTGTAGTCCTTTTCCACAAACGTGGTTTCCATATTAGATACCCATCTATGGTACTCAAGTCCTGCTGAGTCCAAAAGTTCGAATTCTGGTCGAATTGGGTCCATCTACATAATAAAAAGTAAGGGACATTAATATGGTGCGCTCAAGTCCTTCTGAGTCCATAAATATGACATATTTTGGTACCATTTTTCGAGACCAAATTTCTTTATGGACAAGAATGAACACATAAACCAAATTTCTTTATGGTTGTGTGGGTAACACGGATAAGTCATAGTCCAACTTTTGATCATAACCCAGTCCACAAAATTAATTAACCAAATTTCTTTATGGTTTAAAATTTGTAAACATTTCGGTAATAAGGTTGGCAAAATAGTCAATTGAAAACATGCCCATTAAAATAAACTACATGCCCATTTATCATTTATATGGACATACTTATTGGTATTTAATCGCAATTCGTTTGCATATCTAGTATCAAACCATTTGCGGATCAAATATTTTAAAGAAAGTAATTTTTGATGCACTAGTTATATAAATAAAAATAAAATAAGCACTACAACATGCATACACAGACATACCTAATGTTTTTGGATAATATTATCAATATGCAATAATAATTTTCAAATAATAAACGTAAAGTATATTTCTTTTTGTTATATATATATATATATATATATTATGCATGGTAAGTCATTTAAGTAATAATCATGATATTTGGTGAAAAATAGCATACATACATATATATGCATAATTGATAGCACACAAGAAAATTAAAATATACACAAAATATATATATCATGTGAGTTGCTAAAAAATTGTACAAAATCATGTTTTACCAAATAAAAGGGGTCTCATGGCATGTACAAATAAATCATTGATGTAAAGGAAACATGTATACATACATAATGAATATTTGATGTATACATCCAACATGCATAATCATTATACTACTTATCCTAATAAGGTGTACAAATCAGTGATACCATGCTTTTCAAAAGTAGACAACATACACACATGCATTCATGTTTTTCAAAAGTAAAAGAAAAAGTACAATATCACATGGTAAGTTAGAAATAAAATCAGATGATTTTTTTTTCTTTATCTTTTGGTATAATATAAAATAAACCACTTAGGAAGCATAATCAGTCATATTAACAATTAAAAAAACAGCTCTCTCTCTCTCCTTCTCATCTCTTTCTTTTGCGATTTCAGGTGTATCGGATTATGACCATGTAAGTTGTCTTTTTCCTCATAACGGCTATTTTTAACCGGTTTTTCTCGCCGGAATGTTATGTTTGTTATAATTTTACAAATCAAAAATGAATTCTCTTAAAGTAAATCAATCAAATCACCATGGTTTTATCACAAGAATCACTATGCAGGCAATCACTATAATCTTCTCAATCACTTCAAGGGAATCAAAAATATTACCAAAGTCAGTTCAACACAAATACTACTAATGTCACAATCATTTCCAATATTCTTTAAATCAATTTAAAAAACAAAATTGGGTCTCATCTTTCATCAAAATTCATCATCTTTGATTACCTTAAACCAAATCAAAAACAGAGACACGGATTTTGCCCAAATTTTTTGGATCTCTTCTATCAATCTAGCAAGGGTAATTTTAGTTTGCTTCTCCAAATTTTTGATCTAAGAGGAGCTAAATTCAAACCAACAAAGAAGTCATTTATAATCAATTTTCCTAGTTTGGGGTTTCATGGAAACTCATCTGGATTAAATTTCCTTGCTTCTCGGGGTCCCAGGGATTTATTCATTCTTGATCTGGTCTTTCAACAGCTAACCAGATCTAGGATCACTATCCTAATGGATCACAACATAGATAAAACCTTATACTACTATAAGTGCATCAAAGTTCAAAACTGAATACCAACTCCCTTAATAGAGAAATTCAAGATAAACCAAATTTGTACCATCACATGATCTATCAATATCCATATGCATAATAATCATAATCCCCATTGGCTTCCAAATTCAAAGACAAGCCAAAGTTCACAGAAATTCAAGACAACCCAAAAAAAGATGATGATGTTTGTTCTTTACCTATCTACAATACTAGCAAGATTCAAAATGGATGCAATATGATTAGAAAAAATATACCCAAGTGCATTCTATGGAATTTCTGGAACCATTCCCACTTACTGATTATTCAGGCGACTTCTAGTTCTGCTTACAACTGGAGCATTTGCCTCATTCATCCTCCGTTTTGCACTCCGAGTCAATCGAGAAGAACTAGTTGGTTCTGGAGATTGGGGGATTGGGAGATGCCTAATAAGGGACACAAACACAGGACTCTCAGTTGTAAAACTCACAAGATTCCCACCATTGGCCACCATGGTTGGACTGCGCTATTAGTTGGGGCTGGGGTTGGGGATGGTACTGTAACATTTGGGGATGGAACTGGTACCGGTGTCACATATGTTGAAGAAACTGGTACTGGTGTTGGTGTTGGACTGGGAATTACTGCATCTCCTGGTGCGATTGCTGCTTCTGCTGTTTCGACTCTTCTTGCTACGACTTGGGTTGCTGGTGATATCCAGGAGCAAGGGAAGCTACGCCACAAATATACCTCAATATGTCCTCATTACGTGAATAAGTCTGGTATCCTGTTGCAGCGTCCCCAACTACATACTAGCTAGGCAGTTCAACACTCTTGCCATCAATAACAACTGCAAATTCAGCAAGCCTAAACCAATTTTTCAAAGTCCCTACAAATACCAATGCTAGTTAGGATCAATGATTTCAGGCCTCAATCCCTTAACAGTGATATTATTGGATCTAATAGACCACCTATCAAAGCCATACTCAAAATAGGATGCAGGTATCCTTCTCCCCTTACTACTCTCTGCTTGTTCTTCTTTAATAACCCTTTTTTTACTTTGTATCTGCGAGCAACCCTATGAGTAAAACCAGGAGGCCTATTCACATCCTCTATTGCGGGTACATTCAATATAACTTTATCACCTATATTACTAGTAAGACCAAGATATAGGTGCAGGCATTTGAAAAGGGGGTTCCAAAATTTCCATATCATACCACCAATCTTAATCAAAATGCTCACGAAGGAAATTTCGATTATTACCTGGTTGAAATTCCTCATTACTTTGACCCAAATCATCATCCTGAATCAAATCATCTGCATGAACATCTTCATCCTCCAAATGGTCTTCTATCTCCCAATCAGGAAAAAGCTCTTCCTCGAGCAAAAGCCCAGGCATGTCAAAAAAACTCCCCGATGATCAACAAACAATATCTTAGACATGGTTGCATTAGAATGATCAATTCTAAACTCCATTGGATGATGAAAAGTATGTACTATGGTTTGATTCTAAGAGTTGGGAGGGAGAAGATGAACATAAAGGGAGAAAGATCGCTGGAAAAGACAATAATATTAGTAAATGAAGTTATGTTCTCTTCATCTACCCCAAGAATATAAATTACCAACTTAATGTGTGGATTAGTGTGCAAACCCTTAAGAATTTAAGAAGCAACAACTGCATCTGTCTAATCTGGTGTCTCTTGACTATCACTAGGCAACATGACCCTTATGATAGGTTATGTCACATCAATGTCCTGGCTAGCGTCTCTTTTCTGCTGGAACCCAAGGCACATTAATGACCAGGATTATCTACAAGGTACATGTAATTATAATTGCTCATTATTCATATGAGATAAGGATATAACTATTGGTCTCTATGGCACACATCAGGCTTACAATACTGGACATTTGTTGGAAAATTGTCCTACTTGCCTAACTAATCCCAAATTAAATTAGGATTATGCTATTAACATAAATGTTCTCTATTTTTTTCTAGTTGGGATTCTTACAATAGGTTCCATTTTGGGATGTTATTAGCCAAATTGTTTGCCAGACAGATTCATTTAAGTTGAGAATTGCTTGCTGAGTTCAAGTCCAAGAATGAGTCTGACTCATGCTGAGTGTCGGATCATCAGATGGAAATTTTACAATTGTAGTCAGAATTCCCCTGCCAAAAGCAAAAATCTCAGTCTGCAACCTATGTACATCAAACAACCCGTGACCACAATTCAAATTTTTTTGAAAACTGAAAAAAAAAACTTTCTTCATATATTGTTTCCCCAGTTTACTTTACTTTTACACAACTTTCATTCTATCAAAACCCTTGTTCTCCTTATGGCTTCTACCTCAAGCTCCAACAGTAATCCCATTGAAAACCTGGTAAACCAATTAAACTCTACCATCATAACTCTTCAAGACCTTTTTCCAAAAGTCTTCCTGAACTCAGAGAACATTCAAACTAAGAAAGAGTTAAGGTAGAAATGGTGTTTTATTGGCAAGCTTCGTAGCAGAATATGCTTCGAGACGAGTAGAGTTAGCAATTTCACTAATGCTAACTAGGAAAAATGATCAACATAGTTGAAGATGATAACTGGAATTGAAGAAGAAATTTTTACACCATCAGGCTCACATGGGAGGAGGATTACAACACTTTCATAGAGGAGGCACTATGGGAGTTTTTGAAAAACTTATGGTTCTAATAGAAGTACCTTCTAATGATCCTGAATTAGTTGATGAAGAATTATTTTCTAGAGTGAATATTTGGGTTCTAATCAAAAGAATTCCAAGACATATTATCCCAGATATCAAGAACATCTTAAGACTAGATGGTACTTTTCAAGAAGCTAGGACACCTTATGGGAGAGATAGGGAGGAGAAGAATATGGAGGTGAAACTTTCCATTGATGATACAAGGGCTCTGAAGTTTAATATTGAAGCATTTGAATCACCCTTTGTTTCTTATTGGATGCAGTTTGCTTATGCACTTAATGGAATCAAATTTTGCAAGATATATCGCATCCCGGATCATCCATGTCCTCTTTGTGAAGCTAATGCTGCCTCTAGTAGCACCACGGCTACCCCAATTCCAAAAGCTTCACCATTTCCAGTTGCCAAATCTAAAGAACCACTCAGTGGGAAAGCTCTGTTATACCGTCCTTACTCTGATAAGGATGATGCTAGGGAATTTGAAGCTAAGATGAAACGCGCCAAGAAACTTGAGCTGACTGAAGCTATAGCTAATCTGGGAGGTAGCTCTGGTAGTGATATGAACAGTATCACATCTGAAGTTGGAGGCACTAATGAAATACATAAAATCCCTCCAAACCCTGATGTTATTTCCTGTCAAAACAGAAACAAAAAATCCTACCTTTCTAAGAAAGCCTTGGAAAATAATAAGAAAAAGCACATCAATATCAAATTGGATGCCAAAGAGAAAGGGAAATCTAAGGAAACCCAGGAAAACCCCATAATCACCAAATTCAATAATATTTTCCCACATACCAAACCTTTAACCCTTTTCAATATGGGTTCTTTACCTACTCTAACTCAAATCAAGGAAAGAAGGGATGCTAAGATTTTGCAAAAGAAGAAGGATGCTTGGGTATTGAAGAAAAAACAACATAAATTTATTATATCTGAGAAAAATAAAGCTAAAGACAGTCAAACCTATTATGAACCAAAGAGAAAGAAAAATTATTCTCTGGAGGATAGGGATTACACCAAGAAAACTAAAGATGCAAATGCTGAAGTTGGTACGACCGGATTGGCTACTAACATCCTGGAAATTTCCCAACATGATTCTGTGGTAACATTTCTTGCTTCTACATTTTTTTTAATTTTATTTTCTGACAAGTATGCATATTACATATTTTTAAACATCTTTTGTTGTAGAAATATTTCTAAGCATTATCATATTGATACTTACCCAGCTGCTGATAGCATTCATAGCAAAAATAGTGAACAAAGAAGGCATTACCCAAAATATCCCTTGGTGTCCTATTTTTGGCAGTTTTTTCCTGTATTGCTTGGAATTTCCAAGGAATAGGGATAAAATCCACCAAAAAACCTCTCAATGATATGCTTAACAAGCTCAATCCTGACATTTTTTTTTGTCTGAAACTAAGAAAAAAAAAAGAGGGACTTGGAAAAATAATACAAACTATGCAAGTGGAAAACTATTGGTTTGTTGAACCAGGGGGGTTGTAGGCACTGCTGGAGGGTTAGCATTAATATGGAAAAGTAAAATCTCTATTGAAATCGTAGAATTTTCTCTTAATCATATTAATGTTATTGTTTCCAGTGCACATAGTCCCCCTTGGATTTTCACAGGTTACTATGGAATCCCATATGAATTAGATAAACAAGTTGACTTTTGGCAAAAGATTGAAATTACTGGGAATTCCAATAACCTACCGTATTGGAGATTTCAGTTTTATCCTTCATGATTATGAGAAATATAGCACCCAAGTTTTGGATTCTATAGAAGCCGATTTCTCCAAAGACAAGATTGACATCCTTGAGCTTGAAGATATTGGTTTCACTGGGAGTCCATTTACTTGGTCTAACAGAAGATCTGGTCCTGATCTTGAAAACTGTTTAACTATCTTCCCTAACATTACCATCTCTAATCTTCTGGATTTGGGTTCTTACCATCACCCTATATACCTCAAAACTAATCCTCATTGGAAGAGTGAAAGTATCTCATTTAAATTCTTTGATCCTTGGATAGATCATAATGAGTGCAAAGAGATTGTGACAGAATGCTGGAGAAGAAAAATGCTTGGTTCCATGACCTTTATTATTGCTAGAAGACTAAAGCACATCAAGATCAGGGTTAAAATCTGGAATAAAGAGGTTTATGGCAACATCAAAACAAATATAGAGGATATCAAAAACCATTTGGATTGGCTTGAGAAGAACTACTCCATACCTTATAGAGGAAAAATTATCAATAATGCTATAAGAAAAGTTATTGAATGGTAGATCGTTGAGGAAATGTTTTGGAAAATCAAGAGTAGGGACTAAACTATAAAGCTGGGTGACAGAGATACCAATTTTTTTCATAGAACCACCAAAAGCAGAATCAGGAGGAACAAAATATATGTTATTCAAGAACCTGATGGGTCATGGTCTACTGATCCTAGTCACATCTCCAATAGCTTTACTTTTCATTTTTCTTATATGGCTACTGCTGAAACTATCATAATTGATCAGGAAATCATTGACCTTATACCCACCACTATTTACTCTCAAGATAATGTCACTCTCAATAGAATTCCTGACATACATGAAATTAATGATGTTTTCTTCAGTATGTGTGGTGATAAAGCTCTTGGGCCAGATGGATTCCAACCAAATTTCTTCCAAATCAACTGACATATCGTAGGAGAAGATATTTTTAAAATGGTTCAAATTTTTTAGTGCTCTGAACATATTCTTAAGGAGATGAATGCTACCTTCATATCTTTAATACCAAAAACCGATAATGCTTCCTCACCTAGCTACTTAAGACTCATTAGCCTTTGCAATACTACTTATAAAATCATTTCAAAACTTATAGTCCAGAGAATTAAACCATTCTAAACAAAATTATCTCTTCTTACCAATCTGGTTTCATCCCTGGAAGACAGATAACTGATAATATTGTTATAGCTCATGAGCTAATTCACAACATAAGATCCAAAAAAGGTGTAAAAGGGGATAATGGCACTATGGGTATTAAGATTGACATGGAAAAATCTTTTGATAGAGTGGAGCGGGATTTCCTAATTGTTGTCACGAAGAAAATTGGCTTTGATAAAACCTGGTGCAATAAAATTCTTCAATGTATTTCTACTTCTACTTTTGATGTGCTAGTTAATGGAACCCCCAAGGGGCCTCATACAAGGTGATCCCCTTTTCCCATATCTGTTTTTATTTTGTATGGAAGCCTTATCTAGAAATCCCATACATGCTGAAAATATATGGCTTATCTCTGGCATAAAAATCTGCAAAAATGGACCTACTATTAGTCATATCCTTTTTATGATGATTGCATGGTCTTTTATAAAGCTAACAAAGTTGAAAGCCATAACTTAGTTGATATATTCAAGTTATTCAGTGATACTTCTGGACAGCTTATCAATTTTTCTAGGACATGGGTTTTCTTTAGGAACAACACTGATGACAACATGAGTTTTCAGATCAGTAATGAGATGGGAGTCCAAATAATATCTCTCAATGATAAATACTTGGGATCTCCTCTTTTTACTTGTAGAAGCAAAATTATTTCATTTAAACCTTGCGTTGAGAAGCTCAAAGTCAGGCTTGCTAGTTTGAAAAATATCTCTCTCAATCTAGCTGGTAGAACTACTCTGATAAGATATGTTACTTCCTCTTATACCATAATCATATGAATTGCTTTAAGCTTCCAAACAAAACTTGTCAGGATCTTAATAGAATTCAGAGAGATTTTTTCTGGGAAAAGGATATTGAACATCCTACAGGCTATTACCCAAAAGCTTGGGATTCTGTCAGTAAACCAAAGAGTTTCGGAGGTCTGGCCTTCATGAATATAGAAATGTTCAATAGTGCTATGATATCTGAGATTGGTTGGAGGATAGAGTCTGAAAAAGACTATATATGGAGCCACCTCACGGATGCTAAATATCTGGAGGGTATTAATATTCTTAACATGGATACTCAAGCTAAAGATGGGGATTCTTGGATATGGAAAGGTAGAAATATTCTTAACAACATTCAGGATCACAGTAGCTGGAAAATTGGTATGGAAGGAAAATTAACATTTGGGCTGATAATTGGCTTGAGGATCCTAATATAATTCTAATCAGGCCTGCAAACTGCCGAGATGATCTGCAAATAGTTGAACATATAATAAAGGATGATATCAATTGGGACTTATCTAAAATTGATAATTGGTTTTCTCAAAAGGTCTCTACAGCTATCCTGAATACTACTATTCACCTAGGAGAATATGATCAGATCAAGTGGAATCTCACCCAAAATGCCCAGTTCTCAGTAAAATCTCTTTATAAAGATAAAGTTGAACACAAATACAGAAATGATACTCATAATCCTATCTGGGATAATCTGTGGAAGATGGATATGGCTCCAGTCATCCATATTTTTATCTGGAAATGTGCCTGTAATATCCTCTCTGCCAATGCTAAAACTGCGAGCATTCTACACTATATTGATCATTTTTGCCAGTTTTGCAAAAGTGGGGAGGAAAATTTAACTCATCTATTCATGGGTTGCCCAGCTGCTGCGGCAGTTTGGGACACTATGTTTGGTCCAAATCATAGGATTTTCTGTAACAACAACAATTTTTTGGATTGGCTCAACATTTGGTTTGATCCAAGCAGTAATATGGTTTCAGTTCCGGAAATGTTGGCTACCATATGCTGGTTCATATGGAAAGCTAGATGCGACTTTATTTTCAAGAAAATAAGGAATGTAGCTAACAAAATTGTTCAGGATTTTCAACATCATAGTTGTGCTCACAATAGAATACATCATATGCAGGATCATTTTCTAAATAACTACACCACTACTCTGATCACAAATGAGGAGCAAAATCTGCCATCCCATGTGCATCAGAGTAGGGATATTGGGACCAGAATAAATATATGTACTTTACAACACCCTGAATCTTATTCTTTCAATACTTCCCTAATAGCTTATGATTTTACAGGGAACTACCATGGGACTAGAGTACATCCAAGACACGATGGAGAATGGGGAGCCACATGAGGAGCTGACATAGCCTTTCAATGGGTGCAGGAGCTTAACTGCACAAATGTGGAGATTTTGGCAGAAGACATGAATATTTTGGTTCGTTTCAACTTACTTTATAACAATGCTGTTCAAGGAAGATTTAATATCAACTATCATGCCTTTATCAGAAGAACAAAGGATGAAAATCCAGTTATCGTTACTTTTGTGTTAAACAATCTCCAAATCATTCATAGAATGGATAATTTGGATGCTTTTTATTCGGCTTTAAATTGTAAGAACAATGACCTTAATCAGGACAAGGCTTACACTGAGCTTGTTCCTGAGGTCCACTCTGTAATCGGTACTTAAGTCTTCCTAAGTTTTGCTATAAAAGAAAAAAAACCCATTCTTTTGTGTATCACATGATTTTATTTAACAAAACTTGAGACAAAAACATCACTTTCATGTTATTAGACAAGCATGTGATAAAGAAATAAAATAACCATCACTATCAAGTAGAAAATAAGCTAGTGAAAATCAAATGGATTTTTCTTTTTCTTTTAGCTTTTGATGTAAACAAAATAAATAGTACAAGCATGTGATAATAAAGTTTTAAAGATAATATATAGAAAAAAATATGTCACTTTCAAAGTGAGTGAACAAACATGCATGTGTATAGCAATAAATGTATATGAATTTCTTAACAAATCAAAAAGGAGGGGATTAGTTATACCTTCTTTTGGAAAATCCTTCTTGATTTAAAGATAGTACCAACAATTTCTCTGTTTTGTTGTGATGGATCAAAGCTCAATTGGAAACAAAGTGTTGATAAGGTGTTTAAATTGTAGCAAATTGACAAGTATTAAATGGAGATAAATGAGAAGCAAAAGAAAAAGAGGAGAATCAAAGAGTCTCTTGTTTAAAGTGTTATTACAAATGTTGTGAGGATTAGGAATAATAGTACATGTATTGGTAGTAGAAGAGAAACTACCCCATATGTCAAGCATGAAGGAAAAGCACATGCACCATATGACACCGAAAGTGGTCGGCCACTTTACCACAACAACATGAACCACTTGTTGGGTTTTATTTTTTTAACTACTTATCAAATCTCTAAAGCAGAAGGATACTCCATTAGATTACTATCTTGAAGAAAAGTACAAGAAGAGATGCTTTCAAAAATGCCATTATTTATAAGCAACTTGAGAAGCAGGAAACATGGAGGAGAAATAATATGTAACAGATTATCCTATTAGAGGTCTGCTTACCACCAGAAGATAGCCTACAATGTATTATTCCGTTTTATAGAGTGGTAACATGGGAGAACTTTATATTTCTCTCTTCTAATGTAAGAGTTGTCCGTAGATTGTTATTTCCATCACGAAAATGACAAGTTATCCCTAGATTGTTATTTCTAATAAGGCCGAGAGATTTTCCCATGAAAAATCCCGACTAAGAAAAGCAGTTGACCCATTTTGCCTATTACCTATCCCAACGATAGAGGGGCTGCCAAACTCCACTTGGGATTTCCCTCAATAAGTCTTGCATATCTCTTTCCATTATTGTCGGCATCTGCATACTCAGTTGCCTACCAGCATATATGTTATATTTTGGTATCATCGTGGATGGTCTTAAGGGAAAGTCTTATGGTGGAAGAATTTCAAGTTTCAAATTCCATGACACCTTAGCATTTGGAAGAAATCATGGAAGTTCAAGTCTTATGGTGGAAAGCAGAAACATAGATGCACTCCTATGAATGTGGAAAAATATATACCTTATTCTTCGATTCGATCTGGAACTTGAATTAAGCTATAACTTTTTATTCGAAATACCAATGAAATTTGATTGAACTCCCTAGTTTTTTTGCTGTGGGTTATTCTTGTTTCAAGATTCATCAAGTGGAATACTATTTTCACTTATTTCGATATGCTAGAAACATATTATGCTCTTATTACAAACTTATCGATTTTATCTCGTCTCAGATGTTCTATAAAAAAAAAGAAAAAAGATGTAAAAACATAATTCCAAATAACGATATACCCAAATTCTAAATGGCGTTCATAAATCAGTTTCCAAAAAGTGGGCATCTGCAAAACTCTCCCTCCGGCTTTGTATTTGTCTCTCTCTCGCGTCTCTATATTCATTATCTGAATCTTCTTTCTCGTGAATTTCACACAAAAAAAAATTCTTCACATATGTCAAGAAATATTTAGTGAATTTATTAAGTTGGATGAAGTGATAATCAGATGGTTGACTATAATATCAAATATTTTATTAATAATAACTTATTAATACTAAGTTCGATGAAGTTAATAGTAATTTATTAATTGAATGTTCAGACGGATTATAACATTCTCTTAGATGAAAACGCAATTTGGACGTTTTACAAAAACGTCCAAATTCTAAAATACCGTGAAACGCAATTCTAAATTGGACAGATTTTACAGATTTTACGTAATTTCAAATTACGTTGCATGCTATTCAGAATATCATTGTCTTTTGGAATCTAAACCCTTTTCTATGAAATCGTTGAATGCTATTCAGAATATCATTGTCTTTTGGAATCTAAACCCTTTTCTATGAAATCGTGGAAACGGTCTTAGAAGAAACGTGGAATGAGACTATTTGGAAACCATAAAATTTATCATTCCATCATTTTTCTAAACTTAAAATGGTTTGGATTCCACCATAAGACTTACTCTAAATAAGTAGATTTGAGAAACAACTCCGTAAATTCTAGGGAGAGCTAAAGTAACCTGTAAAGACTACAGGCTAGACTAACAAGGAACGAAAGGGAAGAAAAAAAAGGACCAGAATCTGATGCAAGGTACACAATGATTAACTAAAATGCCTGACATTCTATTAACAAATCCCAAACCCAACCCAAGTGGTCAGAAATTGTTGTTAGTAAAAAACTGGCTAGCCTAAAAACAGCAAGGAAAAATCGTATGTGGTAGAGGGAAAGGTAGGTTTATGAGGTATGATTACCATTTCAGTTTGAATTGCATTGATTCGACGAATGTAATTCAAAATACATATAACAAATTGGCACGATCATCAATAGAAAGTTTACACAATGTTTTAATTGATATTTCCGATACTACACAGAACTCATTTCCCCTTTTTTATATGATTGCATCAATAAGATGTCATTAACTTCGCCCTTCAAGATTACAACCTCAACAGATTTGGATTTTAACCTGACAACATACGATAAATGAATCCATAAAAGTTTTTAAAGTATCGACGTGACTCGAACTGAATGCCACTCTCGAACCAGTAATGACTTACTACTAAAGTATCGACGTGACTCGAACCAGTCAAGAAAATGGGCAAGGTTGGATGCCAGTCTACAGTCGTTATAGCTCCAGTATGGGGAAGCGTTCTGAAACCGCTCATGTGACCTTGAACCTGGAAAGAAAGTGCGTAGGATTTTTGCTTTAGGATAAAAGATGAATTGGAGTTTAGAAAACAAATTGTTCGTCAACCACTCTTGGTGAACAAAAACACAACTCCAATGTGATGTTGTCAACAAACGGTGAAATTAAATGAACTCTTTCTATCAATGGAAACATACTAAATGCGGCCTCCTTGGAACAATATAATCGAGCTCATGATATTTAATACACATCAACTATGATGAAAAGAACCACAAAGATAATGCAAAGAAGCTGACCTGGTATATGGGTGATCTGACCGAATCAGAAGTTACTATCAGTCTCCTTCCATGAGCATCCAATGCTGTTTCATGCCTACAGATCTTCGTGCTCTCCTGATTGAAGAACCTCTGAAGTATAGGAATAAGAAAAGGATAGTAGTAAGTCATTTTCTGCAAGTATGGATAGAAGTAATATACAGATCACATAAAATCAGAACGTAATCATGTTGTCATTCTGAATTTTTGGAAAGCATAAAATAGTACATTGACCTTTCGGCAACACTGACGTAAAGAAAAAAAGATACAATTTAGCAAAAGAAAATCTAGAACATACAGGTGGCCGATGGATGCACTTGCGAAACACTGAAATTATAGGGAAAGCTTTAGGTGGGTAAACCGAAACTGATTTTGATGGAACTAGGCAATAGGAAGATTGCCCGTGTTATTGGGGTTAGAGAGAGTAAAAACTGATGAGATCAAAGAAAGATAGCTGTCAGAAGATTGGTACTTGGAGAAAATTTTTGTTTCAACACTTCTGAGGGGATCCTACATTTTCAATAACATCCAAGGGGATCCTACACTGAGAAAAAATTCTCAGTGTTCATTTCGAATTACATATAGAGTCATTACCTTAACGACCAAAATCAGCAACCTGGTCTACAAGTACGATGTTCCACTAAATGCCATAAACCATATGTTTGTGGGATAACTGCTGGTTCGTAACAGTTCACAAGTATATGACTTAGTTACAATATTTAAAGCTTAAATAGATAGTAGTAAGTAATAACAATTAGAAACTCTGGAGTAAAATATACAGTAATTGTTTGCGAAAACAAATTTAAAAGCCCAACATACGAGGTTGAGGTCAATTTGCACATACCTGCTGTTGTCTCTCAACCAAAGAATCTGTCCATGATTCTGTAGGCTCCATTCAAATATCTGAACAAACACAAATCAGTAGTATTGTCAAGTTTCTCCATTACTCACAGAAAAATGAATAATTGTAAGAGCTTTAAAACTCTCGAAGACAGGATTATGAGAATATGAGAAATTGAAGCTTGAAGGGTGATGCGACTTTTTTCTTTAGATTTTTTATATTAAAACCTCTTTTATAAGAAGAGGTTTGCTACCTACAAGCCCAGGTAGCCACTCAATGAAAGAAAGAAAAATCTCCTCCACCCCAATGCAAGCTTTGTGCAAACACCAAGTATCTGACCAACTCAACTGTTGGACACCTACGTGGTGATTAGATTCATATTACTCTCTTGCCCAACTTCAAATTTACAGCCAGAAAGATACTTGCCTTTCCATCAGAACCTAGGCTGAAGATGCTTGTTTCATCAGGTCCAAACAGAACGGAGCTTATGCCAGAGTCATGGGCAGGCCAGCCTGTAATTGAAGACCCGCAGCCATATCTTCAACAAGTTAAGTATAAGTTCATGTGTCTTAATTCAAAACAATAAAACTAACAAATTTCCAATTATATTGATCTGATCAATTAAAAAAAAAACATGTGACTGCATAGCAGGATTAAATTAAATCTATTCCCAGATAGATGAAAGTAAGGTAATCAGTCAAGGATACCAAACATGTGAATCATTCCATCAGTTGCAGAAGCAGCTAAAATTTTCCCATTGTGATTGAAACAAAGAGGTGTAATTGCTGGTGGATCTTCGCCGAGAGGAAGGACTGACTTCACGAATAGCAGAACTTCATTAAAAAATTGTAACACCAGCTCAAAAATATAACCAATTCAAAAGTGAAAATATGGT
This sequence comes from Papaver californicum, assembly GCA_023531435.1. Lineage (NCBI taxonomy): Eukaryota > Viridiplantae > Streptophyta > Magnoliopsida > Ranunculales > Papaveraceae > Papaver > Papaver californicum. The sequence goes on along the minus strand of JAJJMC010008370.1, from coordinate 4,479,284 downwards.
AGTCATAGAGAACTGAAAATATACCATTGCCTTCCATGTCTTCATGTTCCAAACAGTAAGTGAAGCAAACCCCATCCTGTCAAGATTACTCGAGCAGTGCCTACAAGAATATACACATCCTAAACAATTTAGGCACGCATATGAACCATAAAGAGAGAAATGAATGCTAAAATTAATCAAGCGAAATCAAACTATTTTATTCTTTCTACTTAATCAGTTATGTTGAAAAGGATAAGTAACATGCCCAGGTGAGTACCCTCTAGATGCGGCTGCAGAAACAAAAATTGGTTCCACAGGACTGCATTTTAAATCCAAGACACTGCAGGAAAAGAAATACGTAAAATATGTGACAAAACAAAAAACATGATCAAAATAAGATATCTTTTTTTGGTGAGGACCTAGGAAATGATGCTGTCGTGCTGAGATCGCAGACGACTCTCTTTGCATCAACATTCCAGGCTTTAATTCCCCTATCAGCTGTACCTATGAGAAGCTATTGTCGAGAAGAATGAGGAAACTGGAAAACGAGACAGAAGGTAAATTACTAAACTTGTCCAAGCATCAAAATTTTACAAAATAAAGGCAAAAACCTATAAAGCCTAGCTCTCTCAGACAATATGTCTGCTTACCAGGCAATCAGATTTGCACTCCCAGTCAAGTGACATGATCTCAGAACCGCAATATATAGTTGCATTTTGAGTTGTTGGGGATGATGAGTCATATGTCCATATCCTTCATTTCGAAACAAATAGCAAATATAATTCTAAATTAAAGGCACAAACAGCATCCAAGAGCAAGTACAATATTTGGAGAAGTTTCTGATGGGAGAAGTTTACTTCAGTATAATCTATAACCATGATTTTCTAATATACACATGAGAAAATGCTCAAAGGAGCTTGCCTAACCAATAGGCCTTCACAAATTCGTTTTGGGATAAAATAGGGAGCATTTTTATTTTACCCACATTTTTAGGATCCTACGAACATATCCCTGACATTTAGTTTTTTGTTGCAGCATTTTCTGTTGCATAGTTTGCTTCGTTGCAACGGTCTATGTTGCAATGGTTTCTTCGTTGCAACAGTCTGTCTTTCGTTCGTTTTTTTGGGGAGAAAATGAAAACGAGGGCTAAAAATTAACCCTCATTTTTGAAGGGTCTCAAAAACGAGGGGCATTTTTTCAGTTCCCACTAAGAACACCATTTCATGTCTTATACTGTCAGCTCACTAGATTTTCACTAGATTTGTTTTCTCTAAGTTGTTGGAAGTTGGAACTATAATAGGCAGTAGTGACTAAATTTATTAACTATTCCAGATAAACCTATGAATTGCATGGTTCGGGTTCTAGGTAAGAGTTTGACAGGGACAGGGTTCCATCCACACTCTCCCCAGGTGCATGACAGCATGTAACCTTGAGATTCATGTAATTACATCACATGACGGCAAATATTCTGAAGAGCAGATGAAGCCTATCCATATCAAAGTCATGCCCACCGTTTAGGGTTATTAATTGACTGTGAATACCAGAGCAGGTGCACTAAAAGAGAGAACACGGAACAAAAGGTTGGGGCAAGTAGATCAATGGGTCATAGTACAGGGGTGCCCTCGTTTACTGGGTAATTTGTTCCTTTCATTTGTAACCAGCTTGAAATCCCCTGCTAAAGGGGAGGGTTATGTATATGTTAGCTTTGCCTCTAGCCTTCCTGACTCCTTATATATATAATGTGGACTTACGGCAGTGTCTTATTTAACTCTGTAATTAAACAACTTAAATTAACATTAGAATTACCTGACAGTTCCATCCACTGAAGCACTTGCAATATTGTTTCCAGATGCAGAAAAGCGGCACCTGCTGATTGGACTGGTGTGCCCTAAGAACGTTTCCTGAAAGACACAAAGATCAGGAAATGATTTGAACTCGCAAACGTTTAAACTGAAGCAGAGTTCAGAATATGCAAAGCAATATGAGATATCATTGATTACCTGAAATTCTGCTTTTACTTCTGGAAAGTCTTCCTGTATCTGAATTTCTGCGCCATTTTCTGCTTCATTTAGAAGAGTATCAGGTAATAAGAAATAATGGCACAGATCACAGTTATATTTTGGCCCTCCTAATCCCCTAGACTTGATTACAGGAAAAGTTTCAACCCAACTGTAAGTCCTGTATGAGCCTGATTTTAATTTTTACATTCCTCATCTATTTAGCTTTAGAACTCCAGAATATCCAATAATATTATACTTTATGGCACAAAAACACACCTGGTTCCTGATATTAGGCAATTATATGAGATTTCCATCACCAATCTTCTCCTCTTTCCACTTTAATATGTAAGATGTTAGATACTTCCTCACATTCAAAGATAAACTTAACCAATTGCTAAATAAAACTCAACTACTCTATTTATAATCTTCAGTTAACTGGGCATTGGAACTCCTGATACCTTATAAGAAGGGATTTTTATAATTTCACAAGAAAACTCAAACATTAGAAGAACAATAAATGAACTGCAAAAACAGAATCACCAATTTTACACCCACCATCTCGAGTAGGAAGCTCATGCAAACAGCTTGAATCATTTCCTGATCCAGATTGAGTCAAATTCTCTGATCTCTTTGCACGCTCAGCAGAATCCAGATCTTGAAACCCTAGTTCCTTTTCATCATCCCGAGAGGATGTAGAACGTGAAGTACTTGACTCACTAATGATCCTTGACGATAAATATTTACTTTGTGTCGCACATTCTCCTGCAGCCCCTGATTCATTGTATGTGGGATTGTTCTTTCGAAGCATGTTTACTTCCGCTGTAGATGAATTACTAAATCAAAAAGCAACAGCAACTTTAATCATAATATGCACCAAATACAGAATTGTTGGAACAATTGCTGATTTCACACCTGTAAAACAAAGATTAAGCACAAAAAGATGACGGCTGAGTCACGATCAGGTCGTTCTTTTAAAGACTTTTGTCGTTCTGCCTTGAGTTTTTGTGCAAGCAGTTCAATCTTCGTCACAATGCTCCCAGGATAAAACAACCGAAAAAAAAACTCCCTTTCAATCTCTCACGCACAAAATGAGAGATTGAACTCTTTCACTCTTTCTAATCTTGCTCAGAACCCTAATATCTTGATTCATTATTTTTAACAAAAAAACGAAAACTATATTTTTTCTTTTCTCAAAATCTATTTCTTTATTGCCCAAAAGTTGATATCTTATTAAGGGAGAATTAATGGAAAATTTATTCCTACCATAAAACAATTTTGATTCATTATTTTTAAATATCTTATTAAGGGAGAATTAATGGAAAATTTATTCCTATCATAAAACAATCACAACAGTTAAGAGACCTCCCAAGACCCCGTTCCGGGTACGTGCACATATGCACCCAATCAGTAGGGGAGGGGGTTTGAACTTGTGACAAGGCCCAAAATCCTTTACCACTAGACTAGAAGTTATTTGTTGATATAAATGTGAAAGAAAATTCTTTTAAAACATATATCCCAACAAGAATTAAACTATTTACGTATGAATCCAAGAAAGATGCTAACCTCTTTAACTGGTACATTCGAGCTTCTTTTTCTTCCAATAAAGCTTGGAGTTGTGATGACTTGAGATTTAGTTGCTTAATGTCTCTCCTGAGATGTTTAACTGTATTATTCTCGGCACTGATCTTTAACAGACCAGGGATACGTGTGACGGTTAAGGGATCGCATTGGAATAAATAAAAACTGTAAATTTTTAACTTAGCCCGCAAGAGCTTAGCTCATTATTCATTTTTTTATTCACTCACCCAGATACATTCCACCATACTTACCAAAAAAAAGAAATTCCATCACTATTTTATTCCTGTATCAAATAACCTACCAGCAGTAATTTCCTTTATCTATGTCTCCTTAAAGAGTTGCAGATTTAAAAACGATAATATCAATAGCGCTAGTAATTCAGTTAGTTGCTGAGAAACAACACAAATTTCACAGTTTGGATGCAGTTTGAGTCACAAATTAGTGAAAGGAGCGGAGTTCTACAAAACAAAGTTCAAACACAGCCTCTGTTTGATAGATGATATGAAGGTGCATGCCTGGACTACTGTTAGCTGAAACACAGAAGTGAAAAAGTGTTTTTGGTTGCCAACCCAAAATCTGAATAGAGCATAGATGACGAGAGAAGCATAATACTTCCTCGGGGATTTTCCACATACAAAATGTAAAATGCAGAAGATGCAGTTTACTGCACTAAACTGAATTCAGAGAATAAGAACCATCTAATTACAGACTTATAGATGTAAGATCAATATTATGTACATAAGGCTACCACATTATAGAAGGATATGAGTGTCATTGAATATCTCACTCAGAAAATTCCTCAATGAGAGATGCAAGGCGTCAAACCACTCTTTTGAGAAGTAGATGAGAAACTGAGGTTCCAAACTTGGATTCTTCAGATATGGAATTGCTGCACAGACAGTATAAACTAAGAAATGAAAAGAGTAATAAGGAAAAAAGAAGAAGAGAGTGAACGACTAAAGTGGAGAGAGAGAGAGAGAGAGAGGCGCTGACCAAACCATGGACTCCAATCCTTGCTTCTTTGCAGCAAATCGTTACCATATGCTCCAAAAAAGTCTATAACCTTGTCCCTTTTCCCTGATTTTATAGCATTAACAACATAACATCGTAGAACTGAAGCCTCCAACTTTGAAAGCGTGGATATAAGTACCGTTTCGGTGGAAGTAGAAAAGCACAGCTTGAAAAAACTTAATAGACAAACTAATTTTTCAATCTGGAACTTGGGTACATAAACAGAAAATATTAATTCCAAGATCTTATCAACTTGAAATCCTTTAGCTATATCAGTGGACAACTCTGTTTCGAAAGTTTGAAGAGTATTTGTAAACCCTCTGAAAACCAGAAACTGCCTTACGAGTTCCTCTGCATATTGCATGTTCTCCATCCTGTGGAATGAATCATGAGAAAAGGAAGCCTAATTCAGGCGTTGAGTAATAATTACAAAACTACCCAGTTTGAAATTGCCATTTATCTGCCAAGAGTGAGAGAGAGATCCAAAATGATACGTTTTTTAGGTTTATGCAGCAGTCTACAAGAAAAATATTACACAAGACCTCGGATTGGCTGAGAATGAATGCAGGACTCGAAGGGTACTTTCTTCTGTCAAGTGGACTATTAGGATAGTTAGTCTGTTGACCATAGTCAAGGTTATGCACGTGTGTGCAGGTCATGTGTGAGTCTTATAAATACTCACTTGTCCGTCTATTTCTGTAACCTGATTTATTCTATTCAATTCAGTCATAATGTAGATCTCAAAAATTATCATGGTATCAGAGCTAGAAGAGAATTCTAACTTCTCTGGTTTTCTGATCATGTACCTTCAAATCTTCACTAATGGAGTTTCTGTTTCTTTCGTTGTTACTCATTAAAACATTTACAACCATCACATTCTTTACAACAACCATTACCAGTACAATCTCAAAACCACAAATCAAAAACAACAACAACCGCTGCTACATTTACATCTTCATCCACTTCCATTAATGGTGTTTCTGGTAAGATTTAGGGATTACAATTCATTCTTGCAACAACAACAACCTGATGTAAACCAAAGATCCTACAACATGGATCAGCTCCAACCTAATCAAATTTACAACCTATAACCAACCAAACCTCAAATCTGATTCTAAACTCATATGCAAAATCAAAATCTGAAGAGGAATTTCGATTTCCTCAAACCTAATTTTCATTTCTTTCCTGTTTCGTGTTTCAATTGGCAATTTTCGTAGTTGAATAGATTCAAGATTCAAGATTGTGGATAGAGAACAGATTCAAGATTGTGGAAAGTTTCAACAGATTCTGCATATTCATGGTGGTGATTGTGGAAATCAAATTGATGATTTAATTTTCCCTTGAAGTTGATAATTTGAAGATTTACTAACAAGATTTCTTCGGTTCAGTAGTTCAACGGATTTTCATCAAATTGGACATGGCTCAATTGTGATCTATAGTTTCAACAACAACATCAACTTCTTATCAACAACAGCAACATCAACTTCTTATCAACAACAACAACATCAACTTCTTATCAACAAGATCAACTGATCAACACTAGCAGCAACAACAGCAATAACACCTTTTGGTAATATCAACATTCATATGGGTAATAACTTCTTAAAATTTTCCCCATTTGCTCATTGTTACTTCCTTTCTGTGTGTTTAGTATATGGAGTAATAATTTTTCAATATCTAACTGGTCCTAAAAACATTTCAATAACCAGTTTCAAACATCAATTTCTAAATATCAATTTCAATACCTTTATAGATCTGGTCTTCCAAACACCAGTTTCTAAATATCGATTTGAATCTCTTAACCAACAGAGCAAATCAAAAACAATTTTGAATCTCTTCACCAACTGAGCAAACCAAAAACAATTTTGAGTCTCTTAACCAACAGAGAACCACAAAACAAATACCAACACCTACTATTTCTGCTGTTATTCTTATTGCTGCTAGTTCTACTGGTGAATTAATACTTCTAATACTTATGTTGCTTCTGGTTTCACTTGTCCATGAGTTTTATACTGCTTCATTTCCATAAAAAGGTTCAACAATTATTACTTGTCCTGCTACTATTAGCTCAACTACTGAAGATGTTTGTACTACAACAAGTTCTGATGGTGCTTCTACTTCAACAACTACTTCTGTCACTAGTACTTGTCATGCTGAAATTCTCTTTACAATGATGTTACACAATCTGGTGTGTTACATGCAAATGTTTTTCTTGGATGACTGTAAGCTTCAAGTTGTGTTTCTCTTGTTTGTGCTGCACCTGCTGGTGTAGTGTCACAATGTACTGCTGGTGCTACCTTTGTTTTAAGGTGGCTAAGGGAAGATCTGCAAGTTTTTCGTTGGAGCTTTGGGTGTTGCAGGCTCTCCAACTTGAGTTCTTATGCAATTACATTTTTACTGTACTTCAGTTTTGTTGCTGCCAACATTACTTCATGCTTCATTTTTAACAACTGGTGTTGTTACTTCATCAAATTGTGTAGTTCATCTGTCGCTAGTTCTCATTGAATGAGTTAGCTTGTTATTACTACATGTTGCTGCTGGCAACATTGCTGCGTACTTCTGCAGTTTGGTTCCTTCTGTTACATCCAAGACTATTTCATGCTTCTTGTGCTGTTTTGTGATACTACTACATCTGATATAAGTTGTTGTTTTTTTGCTTGTTTCCAAGCTATTACTGTGTTGCAGGTAATAGCTTGAGGGAGTGTATTAGGATAGTTAGTCTGTTGACCATAGTCAAGGTTATACACGTGTGTGCAGGTCATGTGTGAGTCTTATAAATACTCATTTGTCCGTCTGTTTTTGTAACCTGATATATTCTATTCAATTCATTTCAACACAATTCAGTCATAATGTAGATCTTAAAAGTTATCATGGACACTGCAGGATGGAAGGAACTTTCATTTACCTGTACACACATGACTTCCTCGGTCAGACTCCCTAAAGCCCACTAATTTAAAACACCAGCTATATGTTTATATTTAAAAATGTTCTAGATTGCATGCAGTTTCTCAAAAGATTCAAAGACTATAACTTTGTGACTGGCTTTCATTGGTGGGAGGGACCAAGTGCTATTCCTTAAATCTTATTACATATCATGACATCCTAAATTCTAAATCTCGCAATCATCAATAGTTTGTTTGATATCAACATAACACTGCAGAAGGGATAAAAAGTTATTATTGTCTAAGCTCTGCACATTGACTTCTTGATTTTTGTTTAATTCTTCTGCTTTGGAAGAGACCCTAACAAATGAGTCTCATGTCGTAGACTCAATCTTAAACTCATGCACCATCAAACTTCCTACATGCGACGAGCTAATATCACTTGGCTTTAGGTATTCAGTATTAACGAAACAATGTACAAGAAGAAGGTGAATACTTATATGGTCTTTAACAGTTCAGCTCGAACACCTTGCTTGTATTAGCGAAACAAATATTATCCTTCCTCTTGTCTAAGATTATTGATACTCCTCGTATTTGGAAAAATAGAAAAGGTTATGGGAATTTATAGTTCATGGTACTAAGCTTTTGATTGAAATCAGAAAGAAAAATCTGATTTGCAATGTGAAACATTTCTATGCAGTTGATAACAAATGGGATATCTCTAAATGCAAAGGGGTCATCAGCATTTTATTCTGCAAGATACTGTGTCAGACATGTAAAAAAACAGATTATACAACTTCTTGCTCCGTATGAATAATTCAATTTGAAACTTATCTGAAATTAGGAAGAATAACTATATGGCCCTTCACATCAAGTCGAACAATTCCACATTCAAAAAACAGAATAACACTGGGATTTGAGCAGAAAACAGTGCTTAGTTGGTAAAGCAAGCTGAAATGTTCAGACCTAACCCAAACATTTCAAACACAAAAATCAATTCGAGACGCAACAATATCAAACAGATATAGGGCTTACCCCAAAACATTCTTGATTCTTTTTATTTATCCAACTAATATAATACTGAAAATGAAACCATGAAAGAGTGAGACACTTATGGCGTCCACAGTCATGGGACCAAACCCAAAGATCAAAGAGTAAAAAATTTACTCTTTGGTCCGTCCCAAACACTACGGGTAGATGACTAAAATTGATAGGTCGGACGGCTAACGTAGCGCCTGTAGTTGGGCGGTTCTCTAGTATACCGTCTCTTGACACGGGCGTATGTCTAGGAATACGTTTGAGCGGGGCGGACCAGTAGAGCAACGCTTGATGGAAGGCGTAACCCAGACCAAACGCCTGATGATAGACGGACACCTACGCGCACCCCCAAAGACGGGCGCTGTCTTGGACGAACGCCTGATGGGGCGGACTCATAGCCTACCGCGCGTATTTTGTTTCACACGTGCAGCTGGTACGTGGGAATGGTGAGACGGGCGGACGCTTACCATAACACCTGGTTTATCAGGCGGACGTCTGGATAATCGCCCGTCTCACCAGGTGGACGTCTAGCTCATCGCCTGTAAAAGTCGGACATATATTCTCTTCTCAGCCATTTTTCTCCTGCAACTTCTCCTGAAGACTCTTCAACTTGAGAAACTCCGCCGCCCACCACACCAACACCACAACAGCACCACATCAACACTAATTTTGTGAGAAACCCCTCATCATTTTGGAAGGTAATAACCTTAATCCTTATTTTAATTTTTAATAACCTTATTCTTTACTTTAATTTTTAATGAATTTTGTTTAACATTATACTTTGAGGTGTTATACTAATTTTGTTTAACGATTTCAAATTAAAATTAACATTGTATTGTTTTGATTACGAATTTTGCATATATTAGTCAAGTTCGAAAATAGCTATATAAATTAGGTTTTAGAAATTATCTACTCGGAATCAACTCATGGTGTTTTAATTGAATTGAAAAAAATTGATTATGAGAATTGAAGTTATGGTATTTTAATTGAATTGAATTTCGAAGAATTGAAGTTATTGTGTTTTAAAATTGGGTATAATTTTTTTTGGTATTTTAATTGAATTAAAGTTAAAATTGATTATGAGAATTTGGGTATAATGCTAGGGTTAGGAGAATTTGTTGAATTGAAGTAAAAATTGATTAAGTATTTAGTTAATTTTAGTTGGGTTGTGGATAATTATATGATTAGTTGAATAATATTATTTTTTATGAAATATGAGAACTTAATTATGTTGATTTTTATTTAGCCGTAAACTTTACGCAGATTCTGAAGATGAACAGAAATAGGAACAAAGTTACAAGATCGGGACGAATTGCTCCCTGGACTCAACTATCAACTGAATCTGAAGGTGGTGTAATTGTTGATCCACCAATCTTTATTGATTTGGTGAATGAGGAAGTTCAAACACCAGTGATTGATAACCAAATGTCTGTTATAAGGGATCGAGCAAATGTGTTGGTCAGGACATTGACCCGTTCGATTGACGCTGGGGAGTTGATGAGTATTGCAAAACAACGGGGAGTTCTACAAGTTCTTAAGGAGATAACAAATATTTCTTCTGAAGAGAATGAAAATCGCTCCAACTAAATGAATTATCTACATAGATGTTTTTATCTTTTAAGCGTTGTTGTTTATGGTGTTAAACCTTATTAGTACTTTTATTACGAATATGAATCTCCTAATTTAGCTTGAATGAGTTACTTGTAGTTTGTTTATATTTTTTATTTAGGAGAACAATAGATATGCGAAAAAATGAGTGTTTGGTAAAAAAAAAAAATCATCTAAATTAATTAGTTACTTGAATTTAAAAATAAATTAGGATCCATTTAAGGTAACAATATATCAGTTAAAAATAAACTGAAAATAACAACATTAGTTCATAAAAGTTGAAACTGAAAATGACAATTTTAATAAGAATGATGTCTTTTTAGGTTTCAGGTATTCCAGGAGTCCTTTAAGGTTGGCTTCTCCTTCTATGCAAAATGTCTGCCTTCCTAAGTTCGATGTACTCTCTTGTTACCGGATCCAACCCGGAGACATTCATCATTCATGATACGAAACTCGTCGTCTGCTTCTTTCTTTGCGTCAAGTTTTTCTTTCCTAGCTTGTTTTGCTTTAAACTTTGCCAAAAACTCAGCTAGTTTTGCTGTAAACTCGGATTCTCTCTGCGCCATCTTCATTTTTGTTTGTTTTGTATATTTGGTGTTGAAGTTTTGTTGTTCTTTAATAATAGTTTCCATCATTTCCTGTTGGCCACTCGATTTTGCTCTCCTTATTTTCTTCTGTCGTTTCGCCTATGTTTTTCCCATTTGACGGATATATGTGTTAGGTATATCTCATATGTCTTCATAGCCATTGGAATGTCTTGGCTTGTTTCCTGTATTTCCCGGTTTTCCTCACCGCTTTCGGAATCTTCCTCAGCTTGTGATGAATCGAAAACAGCTGTCGATCGTCGTGAATATTTTATTTTTTCTAACATAATTGCGCAGCACTCTTCATGCTTAAATATTTTGCCACCATAATCTTCCTTGAAAAGCCTCCTTACTTCTTCAATCTGTTTTTTTTTAATTCAATTTAGTGGAGGATGTACAATTCAAAACATTAACGTAATCGTCAAAATTAAATGGGTACTTACCTTATTTTCGAGACCCCATCCAGTATGGTGTTCACGTTGCACTTCCGCCTCTTTTGCAGAGAAAAGTGCCACATCTTTACTTATTCCCTGAAATCGTTTCTGAATGGAGGTCCAAGTTCGTTGTGGCATCGAAGGTATGGCTTCTTTCATCCCATGTAATATGAGAGACCATAATCTTTCTTCTGATTGATCGACACCAATACTACAATCTTGAGATATTGACAAATGAATTTTACACATCGTTACATCTTCAAATTCTGTAAAATTTGGACCTCGTGGTTTTGGTGCCATAATTCTAATCGAAATGGAAGAAAAGTATATCAAAAAGAACTAAGTTTTTTTCGAATACAAATTAGATAAAAATGAGTTTAGTAAAATGAAAATGGATTAGTATTCCATATATAGGTGTCAAGATATAGTCGTTACAATGGTAAAAAAACAACGGTAACTATCTCACCTGTAACATATCTCTCAGGCGCTCGTCTAGAGTAACGCCCAAAACAGCGCGTACACATAGCCGCATGCTTATAGGAGGAGAATCATAGGAGAACGTTTAGGATGCCTCCCACACTCGGGCGGAGGTCTAGCATTCCGCTTCAATGGGACGGTCATTTGGTTACCGCCTGTTAGTGGGCGTAATCCTAGACGCACACTTCATCAGGCGGAATCTTGGTTGAACGCTTCATCAGGCGGAGTTTTGGTTAATGCCCGTGTTTTGAAGCGTTATCCTATATGAACTTTTGCCACCATATGTTTACCTACATATTCGCCTAGAACCAGACGGTTCACTACACGCCCTCCCCACTATATTTCTTTTAGTCCAGAAAAAATACCAAAAATGGTTGTGAACAGTGTGAAAAACGGACCAAATACTACTTATAGTCGTTCTATTGTGGTTGGCTTTTGACGGACCAAAAAGTATATATGTGTTTGGTCCGTCTTATAGTCCAACCACTTTGGACGCTCTTAGTACCTTGTAGTGTTAGAGAAGAAGATATATATTGTACACAATATTGGCTGATCCATAATACAAAAATCTAGGTTTAATCATTCAAAAACTGTGCTACCAGAGGTATGCAAGAGACGTCTACTGGGGATTGAATACCGGTTGCGTACGGCGTGGTTCTTTCATTTATTCACTGCTATTAGGAAAACATGGGCATATGATTGTATGGGTCTCCTTATCAGTATATAAATTTTAAAAAGAACAAAAAAATTTTATTGAAAAATAAAATTTTGTTGTAAGTAACATATTTAGTGGATTTAGAGCATCCACAGTGGGACGATCAAAACCTGGACCACACCTAAATTTGATGTTTGATCCGTCCAAAATGGATCACAATGGTGCGAGTATATTTGGATTTTGGTCCAGTATTTTTACTGTTAGGGATCAAAAATGATCCCAGAACTGGACCAAACCATAATATGGTGGAGCGTCGACCTACCCGTGTGTCTCGTGCCATGCGTTACGCTAACTCTCCGTCTCGTGCCAGGCGTTTACCCAGAAGTGGGTTTCATTGATCAGGCGTGAACCAGAATGCCGACTGATGAAGCGTTCACCCAAGAGCACGTCCGGAGGGGCGTAAGACCAGATGCACGCTTGGTATTCAGGCGTTCGCTTAGAGTAACGCTCGTGTTGGGCGTTTGGTTAAGACAACACTTGTTTTGGGCGTGATTCTAAGCGAGCGCCTGTGTGTGGGGCATGATCCTAAGCGAGCGCCTGTGTGTGGGGCGTGATTCTAAGCGAGCTGTCACAAGGGTGCACTAAATGGCTCAACAGATGGCTAACTCACCCTTGTGCACCACCTTGGCTAGCCCCTTTGGCTAAATGTCTATCCTCCCATTCTAGAATCTTCTCTCATTTGTCCTTTTCTTAGAATATTCTAGAATGGTGTAGATATATGTGGATATGTATAGAATAATCTACAAGTAGATCTTAGCCATACATTTGTAAAGATCTTAGATCATTCTCTAGAAAATTCTTGGCATCCCAACTAGTATAAATATGGATGCCACCCACATTTTTAAATCATCCAACAATCCAAGTATTCAAGTAAAGAGAGCAATACACACTTAGTTCTCTCATTTAAATTATTCTCTCTTGTTCTTGAGTGTTCTTGAGCGTTCTTGAGTTTCTTGTGAGTTTTGATCTTGAGTAGTTACACAAAGTTGTGTTAAACTTTGTTTGGGAGGCTTACTTATTTAGTAACGGAATTCTAGAAAAGTGCCACACGGAGTAAAGTCAAGGCGAAGGACCGACCCCGTGACAACTGGTATCAGAGCTAAGTTCACACTACTCTCGGTAAGATCTCTCACTATGTCTTCAAATGATGCAAATGTTGTTATCACTAACAATAATGAAAAGGTCGAGAAGACAAAAAAACAACAACGGGATAAGTCAGTGGGCCCCCGTTTAGAATCTCGTGTTGGATCACTGGAAGAAAAGGTAGAAAAGTTGAACCTAGATTTAGGGGAATCCATGGAGCAACAAGACGATTTGGAGAAATCGATGGAGGTCTCTTTTGAGACGTATCGGAACGAGATGGGTGCACATGTGAGGATGCTGCAAGCTCAAATTAATGAGCTAAGGACCCTGATCCGAGGAAATGCGGTTCGTGGACCATCTAGAGTGAGGGTGCCAGAACCAAAGGAATACTCCGGTGCAAGGGATTCTAAGGAGCTAGAAAACTTTCTATGGAACACGAAAAGATACTTCAGGGCCACGAGCCTTCATGACGAGCAAGAACGGGTCGACACGAAGACCATGTACCTGATAGAAGATGGATTATTGTGGTGGAGAAGAAAATATGCAGAAATCGAGAGAGGAGTCTGCACCATCACTACTTGGGCGGAGTTCAAAAGGGAGATTAAAGCCATGTTCTATCCGGAGAACGTTGAGCACAAAGCTCGTGACAAGCTTCACAATTTGAAGTATTCAGGTACCATTTCCGAATATGTCAAACAATTTAATTCCCTCATGTTAGACGTATTGACAATGGCAGATGAGGACCGCTTCTACCACTTCAATCGTGGCCTACCTCGTTGGGCTTCTATGGAACTTCAACGTAGAGGTATTACTGACTTGTCCACCGCATTAAGCTCTGTCGAGAAACTTGATGACTTTTCTAGCAAACCTGATCAACTTGCCAAGAACAAGCCATCTAAGCCATTACCACAAGGAACGGATGGTGGAGACAGGTACTACCGCAATAAGCCACAAACTAGCCGCGAAGGGTCTAAGCCAAACAACGGGTGGAAAGGAAGGCAAGATAACCGTGTGAAGAAATGCTTCATTTGCCAAGGTGACCATCTTGCTCACAGTTGTCCCAAAAAGAACTTGCTCAACTCTTTGATTACGGAGCATAAAGAGAAAACCGAAGACTCGCACCTGGGAGCCGTTCGGTTGAGCGCAATCAAGAGCCATCCCAAGGAAAAACGTCCAACACCAAAGAAGAACAAAGGACTTATGTATGTGGACATAAGTCTAAACGAGCAGAAG
>JAJJMC010008370.1:4344740-4449662 GCA_023531435.1 Papaver californicum | reverse complement strand
AATTAGATTGGGTACTTATCAATTTGTGATGAAATCGCTAAAAAAAATTGGATCAAAATTCTGCTGCCGATTAAGCTTTGACTCGGTCAACTGACTTTGACCGAGTTGACTGGGCCGAGTTGGCCCCCTGAGTTGGTCCGATCCAGCTCATCCCGATCCAAAGGTGCCCCAATCCAAAGTGTGGGTGCCTTGATCCATTTTCCCGGGTGCCTTGAACACTTTTTGAGCCAATTTTTCCATAAATCTTTATTCTTCTAATGTACCTACAAAAGCAATAAAACACGTAATAGACACAAAATCGAATACTAACTCACTAGAAATTAAGGTGCAAATTAGACACTAAAATGTGTCTATCAAGTATGTGGCCAGTTCATACTTGAAACAATCAATCCTAAAGTGACTGCTTGGTTATTTTGGCTCAATGCAACTAAATCTTCGTCTGATGAGTACAAACTATTATTATCATCATCACCAGAAGAAGAAGAAGAATAAGAATAAAAAGAAGAAGAAGAAGAAGAAGAAGGAGTAGGAGGAGGAATTGAAGAACAAAAAGTATAATAGTGATTGTTATTCTCATAGTATGCCATTGGTTGGTGATGTTTGAGTGTTAGTTTGTATAATTGGAGAATCGAGTGTTCAATTTATAGGCATATTAAGATAAGTCTTTGAGCATTTATATGACTACACACTCTTGGTATTTTAAAAATTAACTGAGTTGAGGCAAGTGGGATGAATAAACGCATTAAACATAAGAAGTGTAGGTTGAGATGACAAGACCAAGAAGAAAAAAGACAAAGGAAAAATTAAATATCTCTTTGAAATGACAATAAAAAGCAGATATAAAAGTCAAAGCAAAGATTAAAAATATTTTTGGAGATGACAACACAAAGCAGGTAAAAGACAAAGCAAAGATAAGAAAAGTCTTTTGAAATGACAATTCCAATCAGATAAAAGATAAATCAAAGATAATAAATGTTTGTTCGAATGACAATACAATGCAAATGAAAGACTACCCATTCGTATCTTGATTCCCAGGCGCCGAGCGCGGTGGCATAAAAGGAGGCAAAGATGATATTGATGATGCATTGTATTTTTGAACTAGACCATAAGCTTCGACCTGTTATGAAAAAAATAAATCATATTCTCACGCATTTTTATATACTCAAAAAAATAATATTTGTTGTATACTTACGTATGACAATTGTTGTTGAGGCGGAATGGGTACATGTTCATCAGGTTCTTGTATGTTGTGTTTTATATGGTCACCAACATACCCGTATGTTTCAACCTCCCAATTGATTTTGGTGGCATATTTATACAAGTTAGTTACATGTCGCCAATACTCCATATACAAATCATACGTAACAACATGCACTAATTCAGTTGCAGGGACCAAATCGCTTTCCCTCAGCTCATTAGCTTCGTCATTGTTGAGGTTGCTAATACGAGTAGGTGGGTTCATGGGAAAGCCAAAATTATAATGATTTTGCCTCCAACACATTTCTCCAAGGTACAAGTTATGTTGTGCAAAGAAAATAACTATCAAAAAACAAACCAATTAACTATCCTGAAATCCAAGAAAATAAAGAACATTCCTATCAAAATAAATTATCAACTCACAGTGCCTATCCAAGAAAATATAACCCTTTTGTCTGAGAGCTCCGATGCTTTCCATCAAATATCAGTGTCAAGGACTAAGATGGCGGAATCCCACGGTTGCCAGGTCACATCGTCTACAGTCAAATGATTAAGAAAAGTCATAGAGAGAACAATATCAATACTCTTCCTTCTTGTACCCTTCCACCGGGAACTTCTAGGCCACACTGCTTCAGTCTCACTCGTTGGGTTCTTTGGTTGACATATGCCCAGATATTCATACCCCCCAAACTAGAATGTGAAGATAACCAACCAAATAAATAAATTACCAACAAATAAACATTTAAAGGAAATATAAATAGAACTAAGAAATTTACCTCCAATATTTGGAAGGGTCCGGCTAGTAAATTTTGTCTCCTGCCAGATGCGGCGAGTCCGGAATACAATTTCGCAAAAAACACCACTACCCCAGTCATAATTGCCAACTGCATTTAGATCCTCAAAAGCAGCTAAGCATCCAACATCAATATAGTTTTTAGCATTGGAAAAGAAAAATTGTCCCAAAACATACATACAAAAGGCTCTGGCCACTCTCTCAGCAAGTATGCTATCATCGTTAGCCGCAACCAACGTTCCTGGATCAAAATATGTACTCAAAAATGCAACTGTAATTGCATCTGAAACCCATTGCGCAGGAATATGTTCTCTTTTAAAAACTTCACTATCTTTAATTTCTGGAAAAATATGTGCCCGAACATATTCAAATTGGTACTTCGTCGGGTCATACGGAATACCACTACCGACACCAATACTTAATCCAATCAAGCGGTGTGAACCCCATCTCACCAAAGGAAAAGTGAAAAGTGTTTGTAGTATCCCAAAAACGCTCAACAATGTAGTCAATCAATGCATGTGACGAATATACTACATCCATGGTCGATAAACGGTCTCATCCTGCCTTTTCAATAATGTATTTAACCCTAGGGTTGAGTATTGTATTACATGCATAGGTCTGAATGACCGATTTGAGGGAACCACGATGTAAATACTTGAATTCTGAATTAGTTGAATATGTAATATTTTTCGAAGCGTGACTCTGAGCATCTTCCACGACACTGTAGTTCGCTACCCGGGAACATCGACCATATCTTCAGTAGTAGGGTCTACTGCTGGATCCTCAATAGTTTTAGCTTTCTTGTTCCTCGTTTTTCGACCAACGAATCTTGCCGTGACATTGCTCAACATATGTGCAAACGGTACATACAAGTTTCAAAATCAAGAGTAATCCTCACAATGCACAAATATAAAACTCTATATTAATCCATAAATCCACAAAAATACAAATTTCATCATTATAAAAGTAATCCTCTAATTAGATAATCAAATGTACAAGCATTCATAAATCATCCAAAATACAAAAATCATGATTCACTAAATAGTCCACTACTAATCAAATTATCAACTCTACAAAATTCATCATAATTCCCTAATTTTAAAATTCCATAAACATTCATTATAAAGGAACATAAACATTCTTAATTCCCAAATTTCATAAGCAATCATATCAAATCAATTAATCAAGAACTTAAAATTAACCAAAACCCAACTCAAATTAACCAACAACTTAATCAATTCTAAATTCAAATCAATCAATTCTCATCAATTTTTTTACCCAATTTACAACTTCCAAAACCCTAGAATTATACCCAATTGCAAAATTACAATTTGTAAAACCTAATATGTCTATTTCATAAACATATGTTTAATCTTTAAACATATATATACAAATTTAATTAACAAAACATTACAATAAATCATAATCTAAACCTATGAGATCCATTAAAATTCATATAAAAGTTTGAGTTTAATAACTTGCCTTGTAATAAACCTAACTTAGATTACTTTGTATCAAATCTGCCACGGTTTTGCTAGCTTTTTCAAATTTGAAAAGAGGTTAAGAATAGGAGGGAGAATTCGGTTTAGCTTGAAGTGGTGTGGTAGGCGCTTGAGGGGTATGCGTCTGTTGGAAGATGTGGATAGGAGAAAAGAGGAGAACGAACATAAAAGGCTCCGCCACATCAGGCGTTCACCCAGACAAACGCCTGATGAGATGCGTGTATGGCTAGAGAAGCGCCTGATGAGACAAGTGTAAGCCTAGAAGAGCGCATGTCTTCTTTGAAACACGTACCAGCTGCACGAGTAGAAAAGTGACCGGGCGTGTTGCTAGGTCAACGCCCTATCAGGCGTTCGTCTAAACACACGCCTGTCGCTAAGGCGTGCGGCTAACCATGCGTCTATCATCAGACATTCTTTTGGATTGCGTCTTCCACCGAGCGTTCATCCAGCGTCCGCCCCAACAAGGCGTTTTCACTGGCGTACGCCCGTAAAACATAATTTCAACAGATGGATACTTGTATATCCGCCCAACGCCTGGCGTTACTGTAGACTTATGTCGATCAAATTTTACTCGCCGCCCGTTGCATTTCAGGCGGAGTAAACCCAAATTTTTTTGGTCTTTACTCTTTGGGTTTGGTCGCACCACTGTGGGTGCCTTACACCACACTTATACTATCATATTTTCATCTCCTCTTCACCTCTTCATTTTCCCCACTATTTTGTAACCACCACCACTAGTAGTAATGGGTGCATGCTCCTCAATTTTATGGTAAATACTCATCTTCTTCTCCCTATAAATAGAGAGGATTTCCTTTGTAATGTGACATCTCATAAGAATTATTCTTCATTTTCTCTCTACTTTCTATGTCTCCTTTTTGTTTATAACACGTTATCATACACGTAGCTCTAATCACTGAGTTAAAAAAAATAATATTTTTCTAATTTTTAGTATCTTTCTTTTGATTCTTGTAATTTTTATTTCCAAAAAAATCTTCTTTGTTGGTTTGATTGTCTCATAATCAAAACAATTTGATACAAAGAATATGAATTTCTAGAATTATCAAGCAGAATATTAAGCAATTTATTTTTATATATGAACCACGATTTCATAATAAAAAAATAACTTATATTGGTATTTGTGTTGTTCTTATGATTACATCTAGATTTAATATTTCAAATCTTAAAATATACTATATTTTTGTTAGTTATAACTTATAATAGTAGTATATTTTATTTGTTTGAGATGACTGGTTTTCTTCACGGGTTAATAACACCCAATAAGCATTCATAGTTGATTGTATATTTTGTTTCGATTATGGTGATGGACAATCCATAATAAAATAAATATTTTTATCATAAGTAGTACTAGTAGGTAACTGAATTTTGTTGTTTGCATCCCATTTTAATGTTTCGTCGGCACACTATTTTTTCCATATGCCTAAATCACGATATTACTTATGTCAGAATGTTACGGCTTGCGTTAAATCTATCATGCTAAATTAACAACATCTTTAACTAGCGGAATCTAATTGATGATCTTATGATGCAGTAAGTTAACAATATACGTGAATATTGATCAACTATTTTTGATTCATAATTTATTAATTATTAAAAAAACATATATAAGGTGATCAATTTTTCCAAATAAAATTGATTTTCTTTTCTTATCTAATCCTTTTTATATAGAGAAAAAAATATATAAATTCATCAAAAGATGGTTTACAGTTTCTATTTCTTTTATGAAATTGTAATCGCCAATAATTGGTGTCGTCGTTACTTGATTATATTTACGGTAATTAATCACAAATATGGTTCATAAACCTATGGTCAAACATTTGGTATTTCTATCCATTGGATAAAGATCATGTGATTTTTATATACGATTTCTATTTATTTACAAGAAACCATCAATTCCCACAAAATGGATTTCCATATACGGTGATTAAAATAATATTTTTTATCTTATCGATATAATTTTGATTAATCATTCTCTCAATAAATTCTATGAGATATAAATAAATTGATATTCTAAATTATTTTTGAGCCAATATGATTATATTCCTTACATGAAACCATTCATAATGAATATCGATAGATTTTTATTCTCTACAAGAAAACTTATAATCCACTATAATATTCTGATCTTAAAATGATCACTTTTGAATCTTGATTTCTATCCTTAAAAAGAAATCAATGAATATACAATAACTAATTGGAATATATAGTGTTTTCATCATTAATTTCCTATAGTAATGATGTATAAGAGAAATCCTTGGTTTACAGAAAACCTAAATTAGAAGAAGTTAATTCCTTCGTTGATTTGGTAGTCGAGTTGTTATCTTTTTCAAGAAACCTCTAAAACCAAAAGCTAATATTTTTTTTATATGTTTTTTTCTAAAAGAAATAATTTCAACAGTAATTAGTTAATAAAGGTAATCTTTTTCCAGTTCATCTTAAAAAGATTAGATGTCAGTTTGGTTTTTAAAAATCACAACTTGTGATTATATTGATCTTTAAATAGATCTTTGTCATATGGATGACAATAAAATTCACAAAAAAGAAGAAGAAGTGCAATTAGCATATTTTACTAAGGTTTATTTTTCTATTTGAACTAGCAAATGCTAAGTTTTTGCTATTTGAGCAAAATATTTTATGGACAATGGAAAATAATGATTTACATTCCCAACAAGAAGTTATTCACTTGGTTTCCTTTTACGTACTATGTCTCTGTGCAAAATTACAGACAATACTAGTTTCTATTTTTCAACAAGGAACTATAAGTAACAATCACCATATCAATACAAGCTATTTGTCTCCATCTGTCTTAAATGATCGATGGTTTATGGTTTCTCAATTTTTTATCACCACCATAGCTTATTTAAATTTACAATGGTGATGAACCATTTTTTTCTTGCAAAAACATTAAAAAGATGGATCTTTTGTTTTTCACTTTGGTCCCAGATGAATGGATAGCAATTTAAATATACTCACTTTCTTGATAATTAAAAAGAATTTATAATCATTTCACTTGTGAATATTTTTTATTTTGGTTACTAGAAGCATAGAATTTAAACACTGATTTTATTATTACTTAAAAATATTTTAATAATATATCTTCTATATAACGCTTTGATTTTAAATAGTAATATTTTAATATTGCCTCAAGATTCTTTACAATATTCTAATATTGTTCTTATTAATCCATTTATGTGGTTTTGAATGGCTGAACACATACTATCTAAGTGTTCAACACAATATTTTGATCGTGAAAAGTAAGTATACTTAATTTGGTTTCTTTTAATTTTTATTTATGCACCTTGTTCTGATATATATCAAGTCATTTATTCACATGCTTGCCCAACCCGTGATGATTATCTTTGAAGTTTCATCTTGGTTGTTTACCGTATGAGTTGCCTTTGTGGCCGTAAAACTACACTAATTTTTGTCGGTCTTTGATGACAACAATATATATTTCTATCTTTAGCAAAAAATCTTGAACATGGTAATTCTTATATATCTAACAAAAGATGAGACATTTAAAACCATTGGTTTCTATTTCTTACAAGAAACCATTCATCAACCAGAAGGTAGATATTTTTTCTAAAACCAATAACGACAATGATTTATTAATTTCTTAGGAAAAATCATATATACCAATTACAATTGGTTTTATCTAACGATCATTGGTTAAAATATCGTTATTATGGTATTCACAATTGAAAACACCAACGAAACGAGGAATTGTTGCATTCCTGAAGGATATTGAGAAATTTTTATTTTTCCTCTTGGTACTTATCTCCATGATTTGGAACTGTTCCCCTTGAAATTGGAATACGGTTGGACATATAAGATTAATGGGTGCGCGCCCGGCTTGTTAGCCAATATCAATAGTCCTTTTAGTGACTACATTGATCTTGATTTAATTTTATTTTGATAAAGAAATTGTCCATAATTTCATTCTAAATCATTATTTCGTTGTCCCTTGAGGTCACTTAGTTATTAGAGATTTGTTTGCATATTTTCAATCTTTTTGGGTTTAACATATAAATTTTTTGTTCCAAAAGTAGTCCATTGGTTGATGGTAAATATGTATGTCTATTAAGACTACATTTTTTTTATGTCGAAAGGCATATTTCATAATGAGTATATGTCTCGAATTAATCGGATAATACTTTACGAAATTTGAATTGATTTTCGTATATGAGATGAAAAAAATTTCCACCATGATCAGGAGGAGAGTATACACTACTAGAAGATATTGAGGTTAACTAACTTATAAGTTATATAAATATCTCAACATGATCAAATTGAAAAAGGTTGTCACTAATAATAGGTGTGAAATATCTCATTTTGCTTTTATATAAGCGTTTGCCTGTTGAAAGGAAAATCCAATCACATATAACAACAAGTAGCGTTTTAGAATAAGCTATAGATAGTTCTTCAATAGAGTCTATCAAAATAAGATCCACATTCTCATAGTTTATGTCTCCTCACTAAAAGATGGGGAGATTACATTGCCCACGACGCTGGTACCATTAATTGATTGAATATTTCAATATATGCATACATTTGAGAATTATGTGGGATCATAGTGAGCTAATATGATTGTCGATTATTCACAGTAGCTACTGAAATAATAAATGATGGTAGTTGTTAACCCCTCTACATAGGAATATCGACATATGTGATTGGTTGGCATACAGTCCAAAATTAGGTTCAATTAATCTCTCGATTAATGCAATTTTGGATCCAAGAATTAAGGCCTTAACTATGCCAAGCCTATTTACTACAGGTTGGTGTAGTTTTCATGTGTTATATGAGAAATATGATCGTCTAAAAAACGATTTGAGGGTTTCATTTTTTTTCAAAAACCCTAGGATTGGTTCAATAATATTTTGTTCACCTTGTATGATGCATTTGGTGTAGTAGTCCTTGAAGGACTTGTATTGTATTTACACAAGAAATGTGGTCGGAGAATATATTCAAATTTGTAATCAATGGAGGATTCAAATTATACTCAGGCAACCACCTAACTAAATTATTCAAGTTTAACAATCCTTTAAGTGTTTTTAAAATTTTGGTGCAAAGCCAAAAATCCGGATTAGTTGATGATATCAACTTTATAGGTCTCTCGAAGAGTCCTTAAAAACACTAAAATCCACGCTTAACAATATAAATTCTACAATTTCTAGATTTGCGCAATTAAAAATTATGCTAGCATAAAGCTTGTCTATTAACTAGACTATAAATTTTGTTTTGATCTTATTTTCTAAACTCATATATTTGAGTTAGCATCCACAAAGACGTCAAAAGTTGTACTATTTTTCCTTCGTTTCAAGTTTTGTCCCATGTGGTTTTCCTGACAAGGTTTTAACGAGGCAACATCTCGTTGACGTTGAATTTTCATTCAAAATGTTGATATTGTCCTCTTTTTCCTTCGTCCAGATTTTGTCCCATCGGGTTTTACTGGAAAGGTTTTAGCAAGGAAATTTAATTCGACATTGTGGTCATCCAAGGAGGAGTTGTATATTTTCGTCTATTTAGTGGATGTTTACATTTGATTAGACCAAATCAACATAACCACCTCCTTGGATTTTGGATTCCTTCTGAACCACATAAGGTTTAATTAAAAATACTGTTTTTGTTTGTTTATGTATGGTAATGTATTTGTATCTTGGCACTTTGATGGAGAAACTACATCAACTACTTCTGCAGATCATCTCCGAGAAGCTAACAGTCCAAGATACAAGTCCTCAATGTATTGAAGAAGAACGCAGACATTGCAAGAGTATTACTCGAAGACAACACCACTTTTGTAACACCAAAGAAGACTTAATCAACTATAAAATTTCTTCAAGAAAGCATTGCAATCTTCTGCACTCAAGAAATTGGTTAGCTAGTCAAATTGGATTGCATTGATTTGTAAGCCAAGAATTTATTGAAGTACTCATCAAGGGGAGCGTCATCATCAAAGGTGATTTTATCGGACTTATCACATTGTACTCTTTTTCCTTCGTCAAGTTTTTATCCCACTGGGTTTTCCTTGTCAAGGTTTTAACGAGGTAGCATATATGCGTGTCTAGAACTACTATGTATGTTTTGTACTATTTTTCCTTCGCCTAGGTTTTTCCATCGGGTTTTCCTTGTAAGGTTTTAACGAGGCAATATTAAGTAGTGTGGTGTCATCCAGGGGGGGTGTTGTAAATAACATATTTGGTGGATTTACACCACACTCATCATCATCTTTTCATCTCCTTTTCACCTCTTCATTTCTCCCACTACTTTGTAACCACCATCACTAGTAGTAATGGGTGCATGCTCCTTAATTTTATGGTAAATGCTCATCTTCTTCTCTCTATAAATAAAGAGTATTTCCTTTGTAATGTGACATCTCATAAAAATTATTCTTCATTTTCTCTTTACTTTCTATGTCTCCTTTTTGTTTATAACAAATTTAATATTCATATTCAAAAATTCTTCACGGACCGTGAAAAGGGACTACACCAAAACCGCCCTCTCACATCTTTCTTAAAGGTGGGGCCCAAAATTGCCCCCTGCTAATCCCAAGTGGGCGGAGACTAATCTATGTGAGGGGGCAGTTTCTGGGTAGTTTCTTTTCACGGTCCATAAAGAACCACTGATTCTTATTTATACTCATAGCGTAGATAATTTAAAGAGCTCTTCAAATATATAAATTTTACAAAAAAATCCAATTTGTATTTTAAAATATAAATGTTTGAAGTTTTTTAATCTATTTTTTAACCAATGTTATTTTTGTAAATATATAAAGATATGTTTAATATGCAATTTTACCCTTGAATATGTATAATGGTATTAATGATGTTAGAGGTTATTTTTGTTATATCAGGGTTAGATCAACCAAAAATAGATCTTTCCTTTATATTAGTAAGATTATCCATAAGTCTTTGTGAAATTAGGGGTTGTTTTTTTAAATAGCAACTATAAATAAGGGGCCGAGTTAAAACAACTATTTTTGTAAATATTTAAAGATACGTTGCAGGGCTTTGGATCCGTGTATGTGCAACCCAATTAGCTAGTTAGGGTTTTATATAAAGGATGTTATAACTATATAATGAACTGATTCCTCTTAATAAGATCTATTCTTTTCTTTCTTCTACTTTGTGTTTACCCATATTTCCACTTAAACATATTGTCAGCACGAGTTCATTTTCTGCAACTGCTAATATAACTATAACTTTACAGCTGAACCTAATTGCACAAGTAACACTTTTAGAGATGAATCTCACACTAGATTTGACCGAAATATATATATATAATTTTGAACTTCAAATATAATTATACAAACGAGTAGGGTCAAAGAGGGATAAGAAAATATTCGAATATCTAGGAGTTCAAAGAAGAAAGTACTAAGTATGGTGTTGGGTATTGCCTTGTTACTCTAAAAAGGTCTTTTACTTTTATTAGGGGTTAAAATAATAAAATTCCTTTGATCAGAATCTAGTTCAAGGGATTTTCCTGGGACTTTTTAGACTCAAAACAACGCGGACACATATCGACCTTTAATGACTTGTGCTTGTGAACCTTACTTATGATATATATATAGTATTAGAGCCTCACCGGGATGGATATATATATACAATATTAGAACTGTACAACTTAGTGCTTACTCCTCTAAAATGATCTTACAGATCCTAGATGAATTAACCACTAGTATAGAGAAACATCGTCCTCAAAGTATCATTGGTGTTGATCACAATTTCTTCCCAGATGATATCTGACTATACAAAATAAATATCCAGAAGATATATTTTTTCCCGAATGGATATCAATGCTCCTAGATAGAATTGTCTACTAATATAGAGCGAATCATAATAAATTCTAGTGTTATATTCCCCGGCTGAATTCCTAGAATTCGCTATATCAATACTTAAACCCTAATTGGTTAATATTGATTTATCACAATGCATTACAAGTTGCACACCAATGCATTAAGTCGTTGTTGCGCCAGATGCAAAGTGAAAACTCCAATTGACAATTCCTAATGTTGGTTAAGTTTAAATTACATGTTTCCAATGTTGGTCGCACTAAACTCCCAATATTGGTCGAAATACAACGAAACCTTAATATTGGTCAATGCTCAGTTTCTAACATATCATCATGATTACCTTGGAAAAACGTTTCAATGGGTAGAGAACGGGGTAAAATGTTCTAAATAACAAATGTTCCCCTATATGTCTACTACCACATGCTAAAAGGTCGTCCCACTCCGAACACGGTCTAAGAGATATGGCCTAAACCTTAGACGAACTACAAGCTGAAAATTGTCAGAAAATTCCTGGAAGGTTGCTGTTTGCTCTGTTTGACTACCTAAACGAGCTCTAAACCTGAATCCTTTTATGTAAGGAGATATCTGACAGTTTTTCAATTCTGAATTGCATCAACCATAAAAAATGGACATTGTACGGAGAATCTACAGTATTTTTACTAAGAGCGATGTGTCTGAAATTTTATAATGACGAAAATCAACAAAAGATTTCGTTTACTCACATATGTATGGATATAAGACGTTAATGACATAAAGGTTAAGAGCAATAAGACTAAAGAGTTATATAGGAAATAAATAAGGGAGTAATGGGACCGGAACTAGCCGGACGGCCTGCTATCCCATGGGCGGTCCCCACTTCCCTATTTTCTTATTTCTAGTTTTATTATTTTGTATCATTGCAACCTTACTTAATGCTTCCCTTTTCCTATCAAACTCTTTGATCTTTCTATCAAGAGCCTAGTCTTCCTCTTGCTTGAAAACCATAAGCTCTGCAGTGCTATATAGAATGGTCCCGCTACCATATTAATATTTAAATATTTAAAGATTTTCTAAATTTTGGTCTTCATTCTTTACATCAAAATCTTATTTTAGATATTATTTCCAAACAATATCATAAAGACCATATAGCATGCAAGTCAATGAGGAATGGTCTCGTGACCACTGACCCGTGCTCAGACCACCTGGTCGGTCCTTTACCTCCTGGTCGGTTCCATCTATCACAGTCTCATCTATCATAGTCTCCATCTATCACGGTTTTCATATATCACATAGGTCATCTATCGCGGCCTTCATTTATCATAATTAAGGTTTTATTATTTTACCTCAATTGGTCCTTCTACCAATAATTAAAATAACCTGACCACTCTAACACAAAATGTCATACACTTAATGATCATCCGCTTAAGTATCATCCACTTAATGATCATCCTCTTAATGATAATACGCTTAAGGCTCATTCGACTTGATCCTCATATACGAACAATGTGACGTATCAAACATTGTAAGCCTCTAATCGATCCAGCGATCTCATCAGACTTATGCTTATTAATCCAATAAGATCATTTGGATATCATTTGTTGTCTCAGCTGATACGATGATATATCATGATTACCAATGTCAATATCAATAAAATTCTTTACGTCTATGATCTATTAAGCATCACTGCTTAGCTCCACATACACGATACGCTTTGAGTCAACATACTAGAACTCATCAATATGTTAATACTAACAGTCTACCTAGGTCAACAACTGAACAAATAATACACGTCCATAAAATAAACTTAATCATGTTCAAGAAATCAATCATGTCACATGGGGAGATATTCATTAGGGTTTTGGTCTGACGGGATACAACACGTGCGGTGTAGCAATACACCCATGGTGAGAAAGTAAATAAGTCATGTAGAAAGTTGAACAGATGAATAAAATATTGGTCGTACAACCGTCAAGTCCCACTAGCATGACATAATCGATTTTCACCATGATCACCATGTTTCTACTCTTCCACTTTTTTGAAACTGTCACCACTTACGAGGTCAATATGTTAACTTCCATTGTTATAAATAGGTCCTTAAACCTATTGACAAGAGGACAATCATCTAACAAAATAATCATCTTAGAAGAGAGCAAGGATATATGATCACATAGATATCATCTTACAGCATCCTCAGAAAACTCAGAATTTCTGATTTTCATCTTCATAATAGTTCAAACACATATCATCACTGATGTTCAATCTCATTGATCTCAATACCTTTCTCTGCTTCCCTCCCTTTAGATCAACCATTCTCATTCCTTTGTGACTGAAACAAGATTACAACAATCGTTCCTTGATTTAGGCCAATTTTGTGCAAATTGATCTCTCGAATCTTAAAAGTACTTATACAATTTAGGGTTTTAGACCAATTGTTCTGACTAGCATCATCCTACTCCATCACTTTTCTCTTTTTACCCTTTAATCGTTTTTACCCACAAACACTAGGGAAAGAAGATCTAAGAATGCATATATATAACTTCTCTAGAAAGTTTACAACCTTGTTTTCATGGGGTAAAAAATTAACAGCTAGTGCCCGTCATAAAAAGAAGGGTCCTGGAATCTCTATCAATGGTAAACTCAAAACCAAGAATTGAGGAAGAACAATCAAGTGCCCGTGAAGTTAGAGAACAAGGAAAAGGACAAGAAAAAAAAAAGAAGGCTAGAAAGAAGAAAGCATCACACATCCACCCCTCCTCGTTGATGATTAAGGATCTTAAAGATGACCAAATTCCTGGGTTACCAAGATATAGAGGATATTTATTATTTAGATGTAGAGACTCCTGGGCCAAAGTCATCTATTCAACCGAGGTAATAATCAGAACCTTGTAATTAAGTTATTTTCTTTTTATTCGTTGAAGTCTTAATACTATATAATTATTTTGTAATGCATCGTGTATAGTAATAGGATCATTCTAACACGGGTCGTCTACTGAAACCTACATCTTCAACAACTGAAATGTCTGAATGAGATATATATGGTGAATGTGATAGGGTAAAAGAAATTATAGAAAACTTGGGGTTATATTCTACGGTTGAAAATTCATTGATAGAGCATGACAGGGTGGCCATAGTAGGATTTTTTGAGAGAATGTATGTGGAAACCGATACCTTTCATCTTCTATTCGACGAGATGACGATTACCCATAATGATGTTGCAAAGATTCTAAACCTCTCAGACCATATGGTAAATGGGTGACTACACCAAGCAATTAAATTAGGGTCAACTTTACTTTATATTACATCAGTGCTTCCGTTGGGATCAAGCAACATCAGATATTGAGTTCAAGAGGATCTTAGATTACAAAACTCAACAGTTCAACCTGACCGCTCTGAGGGAAATGTTAAACAACATCAAGAATAAAGAAAAAAAATGAAATGACCATTGCGTCAGGACGAAGTGAATGTCGCAGCCACGGCATGTCTGCTATATTTGTTAGGATATGTCATTTTACACAATAGTACTAGCAACAAGGTTAACGCTAATCTCCTACAATTATTGCATCCTCTAGAGAAAATATGTGATTATTCGTGTGGCACCGCATGCCTCGCGTACTTGATAGAAAAATTGAGAAAGGTCTCCAGTGGATCAACTATCCAAATTGTTAGGAATGTGAGCTTACTCCAGGAAATTTGTTAACTCTATCGATGCTCTGATTTATATTTTTTGTATTCTTTGTTAATAATTAATTTTCTTATGTATGGTTTGATTTCATATAGGTATGGATCTATGACCACTTTTTAACCTTGAATTTGACCGAAGTTAACGAGGATACACCGAGAGGAGAAAAATACATCTTCAAGTGGAATCATTTTAGGAGTAAGGAGAAACAATTGAAGATGGTTCAAGAGTGATGCAACAACACAGTTATGTACAAGACTAACCATGGCATCATACACATGGCCACTTAAACTATTGAAGGAATAATACAAGTCTAGCCATGAATCTATTCAGGTAGTTCACAAATATAACCCATTAGTTGAGCATTGAAATACCAAATTTACATTTAAATTCAATTGTGTGCGGCGTAGGAGCCGAGGTGATGAAATATCTCCAAGGTATATGGAGTAGTACCGACATATTTTGCATCTTCTTGTAGTGCGTGAAGACAAAGGAAAAAATTTCGACTATACTTGTATCATCAAAGACAAACCAACTGGTTATGATAGACTGATATACATTGTTCTTTCTCGTAATATTACGGCTCAATATTGTAAGTATTAATTGTTTGATCTTGTTCATGAAACCAGAAAAATAGGTTTGTGTTTTTAGGAAAGAAGATGGCAGCATGTATAAAGTTGGATTTGATTTGTCAATTGAGAAGCAAAAAGAGCACAAAGACCTAGTTGATAAGATTGATAATGAAGCTTATGCCTCTAACTTTGGGGAAAAGGGGAAGAATATGAAGCCAACATCGAAGGCCACCAAAATGAGTCAGGGGTTCAACAAGCGCCGCCAATAAGGACAACGTCGTTGATCCTAAAGGTAGTGATAGTGGTGGTCATGACAGTGGTAATGCTGCTCGTGGTGATCGTGGTAGTCGTTGTAGACGAGGAAGAGGCTAGCTCTTATTGTTATACTTTTGGATGATTAGTTCTTTTTTATTACAAGTTGCTCGTGGTGGACATGGCTCTTGATGTTACTTTTGGATTATGTTGCTTGATAGACGTTGAAAACGTCTAATTCTTGCATCGATTTATAATGCTTTATTAGCTAGTTCTCTTGTACATATTGTATACTACTGTTTTTTTCTAGTTTTGCAGGTATTTTGGAGCTAGATGCGGAAAAGAAGAAGAAATCAAAGGAGCAAAAGGGAAAAATGGTCATTTTATAAGGCAAATATTACCGGTTCCTAGCTATTTATAAGGGGAAATGGGTACTATTGTTCACTGATTTGGGTTCGACTTTATTATGGATTTAGTGGAGTTTTAAACAAATAAAACAACCATTAAGGGGTATCTCTGCCATTGCATTAGTGATGATAGATGGGTACAGTTTTATGGGTTTTTTAGTGGTTGCCGTGAACATAGAATGAAGTGGTATGTTTCCGTGAATGTGATGTCATGAATCCGGTTCGATTCAATTGAAATATGTGTTGAATATTTTGTTTGTTGGTTGAATTCCGAATTGATGCAGGGAAGGAGAATGCATATGATTGAAATAAGCAAACAATTCATGTTTGAATCATCAACAATCATGCATAGCTAAGTGGTTGACGAATTACCTGAGTTAAAATTGAAGTTTGAGTGAACAATGGTTAAAGTTGTGTGTCAGTTTCACAAACTGACAGGCTTAGGCTTAGTTTGGTATTGTTATACTTTTTATAAAAGCGATTTTCTGATATGTGTTGATGTGTTGTGCTATGTAAAAAAAGCATTTGAATTTTTGGTAAAATATAAATTAAAGTTAAAGATGATTAAAAAAAATAATCAAATTGTGTTTGGTAAAATATCAGATTCAACTATTATTGTTGTAGCAAATGACAAAAACAGACATATCTCTGAAAATAGTTTTATTCGATTTTATTGAGTGTAAAAACAATTAAATTTTTTACTATTAAATAAATATATAATATTAAAGTTATTAATAACCACTTTTTATTATATATATAATTTTCAAACAAAAAATCAAACTAAAATCAAGTAATTATTTAATACTTGTTATTATTTTTATTATTGATAAATTATAACAGAAAGTTGGATGAAATGGTATGTAAAATAGTTTGAAAAGGAAAAACAATAATCTTTAAAAAAATAAAATATATGGAATAAAAATTGATTGTATATAAATTTAAGGGTAATTTTTATCATTTGTAAAATAAAATAGGGATATAAAAGATAATCATGCATTAATGTTAGGTGGGACGAAAGCTTTTAGGTTTGTAGCTTTTAAAAGCTCATCCAACTTTTAAAAGTTGGAGAATTTTAGAAGTGCTTTGGATTAAAAGAACTTTAAAAATCTTTTACCAAACATCAATATCAAAAATTATTACCATATATACGTTTTGAAAGAAAAAAAAAACATTACCAAACCCAGCTTTAGGCTTAATTTGGTATAGCTGTGAGATTTGGAAAAAACATTTTTATGTTGTGCTGTGTAAAAAAACCAGTTGAGCGTTTGGTAAACTATAAACTAAAAGCTAGAGCTGATTAAAAAAGTGATCAAATTATGTTTGGTAAAATATCAACTTCAACAATTGATAAAAACAGATATATCTTTCAAAATAGTTTATTTTTAATTAGTAGATTTTAAAAATAAATAAATATTTATATATGTACATATATGTTTGGTTTTTAATCTATATTATAAGGGAATATGACCTTTGTCTTGGGAAATTTTTGGCCCTTGATTTCGGCATCCTACGGTTCGGATCGATCGATTCGTGAGATATATAGTCGTCCAAAATATATATCCGTCCGTTGAAACGTAAACCTAAGGTTAGACGTATTCAGGATTAGCGACTATGTTACGGCTAGCTTTGTCCCGGGCCACGGTATAATCTCTGTCGTTCAGAAATAATAAAATCTCAACAATATATCTATGAATTCCAACTTATCACTGGGTCTTTTGTTTACTAAGTTTGATCACCTTGGTGTTTTATCATTTACTACACTGCGAATATATGTTAGCACTCGTATTCTTAGTTAGCCAAGTACGATTTGAGCAACCGATTCGGATTAGCTCAATTTTCCTGGGGTTGCCTACTTGCCTCTCAGTTATACACGTGGTCAGTAGTTCGAGTTCCACCGTAAATGTTACCTGGAAAAAAGGAATGGTCATGGATGGTCGGCACCATAGTTGAATTGCAGTTTACAATTTTGGTCCATGGATTATGTCTGTACGTTTAAGATGGAACTTCCAAATTTGGATTGGATCATGATTTTTCTTTTCTTTTTTCCAGTTTTCCATTTTAACCTTTCTATCATCAGGTACGCGTACGTCCCAATTAGTAGTGGGATACACGTTTATAACATTGAATACGCCTCGTATTCTTAGTTAGCCAAGTACCATTTGATGAACCAATTGGGATCAGTTCAATTGGTCAGGGACTCAATTGCTGTTAATAGTATTAGTCAACGGATCATGACTTTAGTCAATTCCGTCAATAAATTACGTGTTTTTTAACTTATGTTTTTAATTAGGAAATTAATTTAGCCATGGCAACCTAAGGTTAGCCGTGTCTAGTATCTGTAGTTATGTTATGGCTAATATCTCACGAATAAGCAAAAGCAAAATTAAAATTAAAAAAAGCATTTAGTAGGAACGATAAACTGATAAACTTGAAATTTTACCAAGAACATTTGAAAACGTTTATATTCGTCCCTAATTGATAATCGTCGTAAAATATTAAATATTCATTGAAACAAGATCTGATCGAACTCATTCGAGTTTTCAATCGGCTACCACTGCTGCAGTCATCTAGTTGAACTAACATTACCAAAGTAAAAAGAAACAATAGCCATCCTAATTTCATAGAGATGATTCAGCAAATGAAGTCGAACGTACCTTCAAAATACAATCGTAGTAAAAATAAAAATTGTTATGCGAGAATAACATCCTCAAATTTGAAGCAAATTGGTTTGTTTGGGACTGGAATTTTGCTTTTGAATGAAAATGATACCGTAATTGATCGATTCCGATCTCCTTTAATGGAGTTTGAAAAAAGAAAAAAGAGTAGCATTGGAACTGCTATGTAGCCTTTTGTTTACCGAGGGTTCGAATCCCTCTCTTTCCTTACCTTTGCCTATGTAGCCTTTTGTTTACCGAGGGTTCGAATCCTCTCTTTCCTTACCTTTGCCTAACCGATAATGTGTTTATGTTACTGTGTTTGATGAAACTTTCTAATGATTGATTATCTTAAATTTAATCTTAAT
The DNA here is from genome assembly GCA_023531435.1 of Papaver californicum. Lineage (NCBI taxonomy): Eukaryota > Viridiplantae > Streptophyta > Magnoliopsida > Ranunculales > Papaveraceae > Papaver > Papaver californicum. The sequence continues at coordinate 4,430,452 of JAJJMC010008370.1, read as the reverse complement.
TTCATAAAATTGGTAAAACCAAAAAAGGAATTTTAACTTCTGTGGACATGAGGAATTTTAATTTTTGTGGACATTCCTTGTGACGGACGAAGCACGATTACTCATCCTTTAGATGGCAGACCACTAGTGCAGTGAGAGCAATTCAATGGAAACTATCAACGCGTGAATCGCCAAGGCTCATAGACCATACAGCTGCAGCAATAGTTCATCTATTGATTAATTCCATATATCCTGTATAATGAACTCTGTTTACACATCCAACAGATATAGTATCCACCCATGATGTTAACCATGATGAGCAATAGTTCACATCAGCCAGCGACCAGATAGTTTTGCTTGACCGTCCAACTCCCAACCACTTAACTTCTGTGCGTGTGATTTTGCTCAGCCACCTTAAATCTAAGTAAACAAGATGGCCCTCAGTTGATTTAGGGGGTGAACATTGATGTTTTTAGATTTTGAATGTGATTCAACAGATGCCCTCTAGATTGACAAGATGTACACCATGATGATTATAGGCAGTTGCAATTTGAGCAGTTTTAAGAACAAAATAATTTTCACAAAATATAGCTTAACTAGATTTTGGATGTCTTTCTTTTAGCAAAGAAGGATGAAAGCATGCTTTTGCTTCGAGAAGGGCTGCGACCACGCTCTTGACGACCGACATTGTCGAAAGACCTGAATGGTGATAATGGTTTGGATGCCTCTGAAGAATCCTGCAGAAACAGACAATTGAGCAGTTTCAAGTTAAAAAGATTTAAATCTTAAATACAGCATTGGAGTTGGAGAAAAATGGTTGACCAAGGTATGCAAACAACAGGTTTGGGCTTCCACATCATTTTCAAAAATAACAGTTCAGATGATGCAGATGGAGCAGCAGAGTATCAGCTGAGAATATTCCACATGGCCTAGTGAAGACTTAACTTTTCCACAGTCAAGTGCACCATGCTGTTGACTGTTATACCCATTGCGGGTTTCGTGCAACCATGTAGGTCGCAAAAAGGCACTAGAAACCTGATCTGCAAGAAACCAGACTATTTGATTGATTTTATGGTCCAGAAAGACCTGACCAAAGTGAATCAAAACCAGGCGGACCCACTTTGGTAAGTCCATCAATTTGCCCTCATCAAGAAAGTGAATCAGACATCCTTCATTCAGAGCATAGAAATGATGATATTTAATTCCGGGGATATACTTTGAAAGATGATACTCCAATCACTCAACAATAAAGATTACCAACTTCCTACATCTGAAATCAAAGGCAACTCTATCATTATCACATTCAAGATTCCAGACATACAAAGAGACAGTGGCCAATAAGGAGATGATTAAACAGCTGAAATGGATGACTGACACTCCTAAGCGCAATTCTAATATTTAAATTTAAAGATTCTAATGCAGAAGACATTTAGTGAAAAAGATGCTTGTGGTTGGAAACCAACACAACTGTATCATGTATATCTACATGTGCTACTACAGTAATAGGCAGAAACTGTTACTGAGGTGATGCCCCATATGCTTTGAAACATAAAACCGTATGCGACATTGACAGCAAATTAGCATAAAATGACCAGGAAAGGAATCTTAAGCATTTCAGTTGACATATCAAAAATGAGCATTTGTTGGATGAGTTATCTCACTGGTTAAACCATGTATAAAACCAAGTCCCGCATTCATCTCTATGTAGCTTGTGCCCAACACCAACAAAACTTGAGAAAATATGCAACCAATACAACCTAAACATAATAAGATATATGCAGAGTAAAAGCATATGGGGCAACATCTGAATTAGTTAGCTCTCGACTAACATTACCTTCCATTTGACACCAAATGTCCGCAAGGGGCTATAAGCTGGACTTCGACCACCTGCATGAAGCTGAGCAGATGAGGATTTTGATGATACAGCTTCTTCAGCATCTACAAGAACATAAAACGAAACATATTATCTGAGTGTTGCATATTACTCCTTCAGGAACACTATAGAACTAGGTCAAGTGAAAGTACATAGGATCTTAAGACACCACTTGGTAAACACAAATAGAAGATTGATGGAAGAATTGGTAGATACCAAACAAATTGAAAGCTCCACATGGTGTTCCAGAGACATTTGAGCCTTTAGGGCTGCAATAAAAAGAGTAGTTCTTGAGCTCTAAAATATTGACTAGAGACGACTTTATCCACTGAAATTATTTTAAAAAGTGCTTAAACTTACTACTGCATCACCGCATGTTGTGAGCCATTCAGGGTAGAGTCAGTTTCCGATGCTAAACGCCAAGAAAGAGTTTGTGATGCATTTGTACCTAGAACGTGTCAATGGAGGATTAATATCGTACACATCTATGATCTATGTGATATTAAGTAAAACTGCTAACCAGTCATCAAAGCCAAAAGATTTCTTTCTATTCTACTATATATCAATTGTACTGGTTAGGTTAGCTCCATATCAGGGACCAGTTATTAAATATAAAAAGAAAGGGCGTTTAGTCCTAACATACTCTTAAAACTAGAAAGAAAAAAATCTAATTGTATTGCACCATACTAAACGTCTATTTTACAAACTCCGAGCCTGGTTTTGACCCGTGAATATTTATGCACAAAACTGTTGGCTAATAGAAATCAAATAAGGAGCTATTATGTGCATATCAGTTATGCATAACAAAACAGCAAACAACAACTATATATATAAGAAACAATGTGTTGTTCCAAGTTTAAGAAATAAAATACCTGACGGGTGAACACGTGGCCCTGCTGCAATATTTCTTTGCACAGCATCAGTCTGTATCTGTGGACTAAACTGCACCTTCTTGTTGACAGCATCTAGTTGCAATTTCAAATAAGGAGTTAGAAGTTTTCTTCATCTTTCATGTTTTTCCCCCCAATAATTAGAGTTACAATCACCCAACTTTGAATTCAATATCAATTGAAAATGAAGGAAAATAACTGCTACTGATCGTACTTGGTAAGATATAGTGTTTGTGATGTCTGGGAATAGTTGTATACAACTGATGCTGTCTCAAGCCTTCTTCCTTTGAATATGTTTGGCAAGTATTAAGTTTCTGATTGTCAGATGGGCAGCCTCTTAGCTTTTGAGTATTAATGCCAGGAAAAGGAAAAAAAACTGCTTAGCAGAAAAGTTAGGAAGTTCACCTGATTAAGACACGAAATGTTCAGCTCCATGGTCGAGACATCTAATGTTTGCTGTTCAAAGAGGTCAGTTAATTTGTAAGCAACAGTACCCAGGTGATCAACAGCATTCACAAGAGCTCGTACTGCATAGTCTTTAAGGTTGTCCAAAACCCTGATATAGTATTGTTGAATTTCAGATACTGAATGGAAGCAAATATGTGATAAAAATGAAGAACCAGTGAAAACACAGTAGCCAAAATTGGCATTTTTGTTTGCTGCTGCTGCTTGGAAAAATAATTTGAGCTTTCAAACAGGAAAATATTTATGTCGGCAATTAAACCAAGTCATAATTTCAAGATAGAATTAAATAGGATAATATTCTCACATCTGTTTCTGATCACTATGTTGATAAGACTTCTCACAGTAATCAGCAGCAGAGTAGAGTTGAGGCCTTAAGTTCTTTAATTCCTGAAAAATAACCAAACACAAAAATCTAGCATTCAAAATAAACAAAAAAGAGAAAATAAAATCAGCAGTATAATTTGATTAGGCATCGGAATTTATTCCTTTTCACAAACTTGAAGCAATTGAGAACTGCACATCACATTGTACTACTGTAAGCTATGTGACACTCATAAGAAAACTACTCCAATCCATAAATGCTCTTAGTCAACATATTACACATGTGCTTCTTAATTCAAACATATTACATATGTTCACAAAGAGGTAATTTTGGCAAAGACTTAAAAATTGTCGATACAACTATAACTATGTAGATTGTAGAGTTAAGTAGATAACAAACCAAATAACAAGGGGATGTAATTAATGAAGAATCAAAATAGTACCAATCCGAAATCTATGGAGGTAAAAGAAGAAATGGAGGACAAAACTAGAAGAAGATGAACCTGCAATGCTTTAATAAAGTTCTTGCTTCTCTCCATGGAAACCTCATCAAAAGTCATAGCAGGATCCTCTGAATCGAACTGTTGCATTGTACCTTATAATCAAATTATAGAAATTAGGGGAAACTAAGAAACCCTAATAGATTTGAAAGAACATAGTCTTTAAAGAGGGAGAGAAACAGTATTAATGGTCGATAAGGCGTTAGGTATAGTTGGGAAACTAATTTAAGCAGAGAGAGTGAAGTGGAAGCAACTTTGGGAAACGGGTTTTAGAAGTTAATGTCATAAAGAAAAAAATTACTCATATGGATAGAAATGGTATTTAATGTGGATGGAGAATGGTAGTTGCAGTGATTAAGATCTAAGATAGATAAAAGGGTAAATTCTAACCACTCACCCAACATAATTAATTAGTACGTTAAACTCATCCATCATCTCACTGAAATCTCTTACTACACATAACTTCACCCGCTATGTAAAAACGCTTCCCCAACAGAACCGATATTTTCTCACAAACCCTAATATTGAACCACATTTGATTATGCACAACCAAGTTCATTAGTCTTGAATCATTAATTTTACTTTGTCTTTCTTTAATTCTTGTTTTCTGATACCTAATTAGAATCTTTGTCCTCTTTTTCTAAATAGTTCTTTTCTATTCCTGCTTTTTAAGCATGCGTCTTAACTGTTTTCTTTAATTTTGTGTTGTTATCCTGCTTTTTTTCTTTGTTCTTATCCATTTTATTTACAAATCTGATTACCCTGCCTTGTCATAGGCTCTTGGTGTTGTTGTAAGCGTTTGCATCTTGCTCTTAAGACGTTTGTCCTATTTTCTCACTTAACTTTTATGGCTTATATTGTTAGTCTATATTTCCGGCATCAACAAACATATTCCCCTGCTTATCGATTGATACATTCAGCAAGTATTTTTGCTACACGATATACGATATATTCATACATGAAAACACGTAGCCTAAGGTTTCAACTTATAAATTACTACCGGAGATGGTTATTCATTCTTCATTTGCTTCTTTCTTCCCATTTTCATTTTCCTCTAGTTTTGTACTCAATGACTTCTGCTGTTCTTGAGGATATTAATGAAACAATGACCAGAATGAACGATGCTTCACTTTCAAGTTCTGAAAATATTAGAAATAATGTCTTTCTTTCGACTGCTGATTTATTCGTGGAACTGAAAGATGGAAATGGGCTGTAGTTGGCAAAGTTTTTCGTGAACAACCAATGTCAATTACTCTTGCTATCAACCATGCTCGCCATATTTGGTCTCAGTATAAAGACATTCAAATTCGTATTTTTGCTCAAAGTATCTTTCAAATACGATTCAAGTCTAAAGAAGACTTACTAGAAATTCTCAAGAATGCCCATTGGTTTCTTGGTGGTTACTTATTTCGTATTTATCGTTGGACTTTGTCAGTCGATTATAGGAACTTAAACTTTGGTATACAGTGTTTTTGGCTTGACTTCAAAAATTTGTTACCTGAATTTTTTGATGTGGCTGTTATTTATGCTATGGGTGGTCTGGTGGGTCAAGTGCAAGCAATAGTTCCTGAAGATGCTAATCCGACTGATTCGAACGTGGTTAGTGCCTATGTTACTATTGATCTTAAAAAACCTCTTATACATGGCATTCTTGCGGTTACTGCTGCGGGTTATGTTAAGTGGTTCCTTTCTTTTATCATAGACAACCTCATAATATATGCCTGTCTTGTTTTATTATTGATCAAATTGAAGCTGGATGTGCTGCAAAATCTGTTGAACTTAATGATCGAGCTTGTATCATTTATAAATTTTGTACTCATGGAGTTGCAGTTGCACCTAATGAACCTAATGATGATGATGACCCTGATTTTGGTGATGCTACTCTTATTCGCTTCCCACCTCGCTCTCGTCGACAGTGGACTACTAAGAAAGTTTTTGTTAAACCAACTGACGGTCAGATGGTTAGTTCCTTTTCTATAACTAATTCAGTTATTAGGACTGAACGGTATGCTCTTTGCAAGTACAAACGCACTCGCCATCAAATTGTCAACTCTTAAGCATATTCAAGTTCTTCCATCCAACAACCAATGCAAGAGGATGTTGTGCAAGAGCAAGCTACTAATGATCAGTGGGGTCTAGAGCATGCTAGTACTTCCATCAATTATCATCATATGATGCTCCTGCAGCATCCATCGTCTCAACCAGCTATTGGGGATTGGGACAAATTTCTTCCTTCTACTACTAAAAACACCATAAGTCATATGACAAGCGGGGATGATCAGGTTTTCTTCTTTTCCACTGCTTCTCTTTGTTCTCTCCCTATAAGTTTGATTCACTTTTCTTACCGTTTTAGTTTCACTGTATTATTGCTTTACTTTAATTGTTTCTCTCTTTTTAGTTTTGACGTATTATCACTATCTTATGAAAATATTTGTCTGGAATTGTCAAGGACTTGGTCCTAAGGTGACTCGTGATCATCTTACTAGTTGTATCTTTAACTATCATCCTGACATTCTCTTTTTGTCTGAGACTAAATCGAGTGATCAGAAAGTTCAATTTCTTTGAATTATCTGAATTTATGGTCATTCAACAATGGAGGCAGAGCAGGGGGTATTTCTTTACCTTGGAAAGATGGTTTCAACTTGAACTCATGCATTATACTTCTTCAATAGTTAATGTAATTATCCATTCGGGTTCAGCCAATAATGAATGGGTTCTCACATGTTTATATAGCTCTACTTATACTAATGAGCGACAACAACAATGGCAATTGATCAACGATATGGGTGCTCATATGGATTTACTGATGTGTTCTAGAAAGTGGTAAATAAAGATTCGATTCTCGAACTTGTGAAGGTGATGATTTTAGAAAATAATGATTTAAACTAACTCTAGAAAATTCCAGGAGTCAGAAAAAGACTAAATAACCTAACTATGATTTTTAAATAATTTTAAACGTACCAGGAATCAGGAATCAGGTAATTCTAACAACCTATGTGATTAATCAGATAATTCTTTTTAATTTAATTGAAGCCCAAATAATTGCCAAAATTGGTTTTGTTATGCTAACAAACAGAGGTAAATCACAAGCATGGATTATCAAAATTAATTAACTAAGCATAATCCATCAAGCAAAAGCACAACTGTTGAAAGAAAACCGTTTTTACTATTCAAAACTATGCAATTTTAATGATAAAAGAATTATAAATAATTATTAGAAAATAATTAAATCACATAAAATTGAGAAAATTACCTTATCCATCATCCCAGTAAATAGACTTAGCTCATGGTGAAGAAAACTTGCTCAAAAGTTGATTTCATTGCTCAAAATATTGATTATAAGGTTGAATAACGCTGTAACAGCTGATTTGATACGCTTATAAGCGTTACAGAAGAGGGTTCAGCTGTTACAGAAAAGTTTAAGCAACAAATGGTTTGAAGCAATAGACGACAGGAAAATTCAAATCAGCAACACATATAAATGTTACTGAGTCTTCTTCTCCGGCAGTGATGGATGAAGAACACGCCGGCCGGTGCAGCAGCAGCTCGTCGGCGGTGACGGAATATTGACCGGAAATCTCTAAACTCTTCTCTAAGCTTTTGTGTTCGATTCTCTTGGCTTCTCTTGGTATTTATAGATAGTAGAAACCCTAGAGAGAGTTCTAAACCTAATAGAACTCTCTAAAACAGCCCACAAATCCCATTCCTAATCGAAATCAAATTCCGGCCATGTTCATGATTTTTCAACTGATTTCACGGGATCTTTTTGCTGTTTCTCGATTGTTCTAACTTGTGTGGGTTATCTACTATCATTTGGAACAATCTGGAAGCAAAAGAAACCAAATTTTACGTTGGATTTGTGCTGCCAGTGAAACAGACGAGTCCGATGAGTCGACCCGTGACTCGGCCCGATCCAGCTCGCTGGGCTGACCCGCTGGGTTGACCCGATGGGTTGACCCGATCCAGGGGTGCCCCAATCCAAAGTGTGGGTGCCTTGATCCATTTTCCCGGGTGCTTTGAACACTTTTTGAGCCAATTTTTCCACAAATCTTTATTCTTCTAATGTACCTACAAAAGCAATAAAACACGTAATAGACACAAAATCGAATACTAACTCACTAGAAATTAAGGTGCAAATTAGACACTAAAATGTGTCTATCATTTACCTTGGGTAATTATGAGAGATTTTAATTCTACTCTCTATAGTAATGAAAAACAAAGTTATACCATACATACTGCTCCTTCTTATTTTGTTATAACTTCTACATTCGCTTCTCTCGGGTTGACAAATATACCTTTTACGGGTAACCCTTATACTTGGTCGAAAATTCACCATGCTTCTACTTTTATCCGTACTATATTGGATAGAGCTTTAGCTGACAATTTGTGGAACCAGGTTTTTCCAAATACCATTCTGTATAACCTTTTACCAATTGGACCTGATCATGCTCCCATATTATTAGCCACAGATCCAATGTTGCAGCTGTTTCAAGACCATTTAGAGTTTATGAATCTTGGTTTTAGCATCACACTTGTAAGTCTCTTATCCAATCTAAATGGCATTCTGATACTTATGGTTGTGCTGCCATAAATTTGGTTCATAACTTGGCTACTACTGAAATTGCTTTAAAAAAATGAAAGAATGAAACTTTCGGTAAAGCAGATACTAACATTGGTTATCTTCAGCAACAACTGGGAGCTCTTCATCAAGCTTTGGTGCCAGATATTTCAGCAATTCAGAAAGTAGAAAAAGATATAGCAGATGGTATAACAATAAAGCTCGTAATTCTTATCAAAATTCTCGAGAAATACCATTCATTTTCAAGATAAAAACGTCAAATTCTTCCATGCGAAACAAATTTTTGTCGAAGAAGAATCCAGATTGATACTATACAAGATTCAAAAGGTAAATGGCATTCCACAAGAGCTGATATTGAAGAGGTTCTGGTTCATCATTTTAAGAACATTTCGACTATTGTCAATCCGCAGTTGGATCTGTCTCTTCTTAACCTTATTACTCCATGCATTAAGAATGATGATAATGAATAGCTAACTGCCATTCCTACTGTTGATGAAGTTCGTAATGTGGTGTTTCAAATTCAATCATGGGAATCTCCTGGTCCGGATAGGTATCAAGCGGGTTTCTATAAAAATTGCTGGGATATAGTGGGCTCAGATGTTGTCTTAATGGTTCAAGAGTTCTTTATGACAGGTATTTTGTTACCTCACCTCAACTTTACTTATCAAACATTAATACCCAAACATATTTGTGCTCATACTCCATCAGACTTTTGTCCTATTAGTTTATGTAATATCGCATATAAAATCATATCGAAGTTGTTGGCAGTTAAGTTGAAACCTTTTCTTCCGAAACTAGTTTCCCCGTGGCAGGAAACTTATGTTCCGGGTCGTAACATCATGGATAATAATATTATTGCACATGAAATGGTTGACTATATGAAACGAACTAAAGCTTATCCAGGGGTGATTGTTGTTAAACTTGACATGGTGAAAGCTTTCGATCGTATGGAATAAAACTTTCTTTTTCAAATCATGAATCAGCTGGGATTCAATGATAAATGGTGATCACTTATTCACCATTGTATTAGTTCATCAACTATTTCGTTGATGCTTAATGGCTCTCCAACAAAACCTTTTTCTCCTTTTCGTGGGCTTCGTCAAGGTGATCATATGTCACCATATTTGTTCATATTATGTATGCAAGGATTTAGTCATATCATTTCGAATGCAGTTTCTTCTAACATTATTCTTCCAGTGAAACCAACTACGCACACTCCCCAAGTATCTCATTTATTTTTCGCCGATTATTGTATCTTGTTTACTCGAGCTACTAGTCTTTCTATCACCAATCTTCTTCATATTATTAATCAATTTTATGCTACTTCGGTTCAACTTGTAAATTTTCATAAGTTTAGTGTTCACTTCAGTTCTAATTTAAGTCATGCAGCAAGGCTAGGTATTTCTACTCTGTTGCATATGAATCATATGCCTCTTTATGAGAAGTACTTGGGCATTAACCTCTTTATCTTTAAGAAAAAACTAAATGCTTTGATTACACTATTTTGAAGATGAAATCTAGATTGGCTACTTGGCAGGGCAAGCTTATCAACCAGGCGGGATGTACGACTCAAATTCAGTCAGTTCTGAATACTATAGGTCAGTACCAAATGGCATGTCTTTATTTACCAGAATCTACTTTGAAACAAATGAATTTTATCCAGCGGCAGTATTGGTGGAATAAGCAACATACAAGAGGGATATATTTAAAGTCCCGGTCTTCTGTTTGTTATCCGAAACATGGTGGTGGGTTGGGGTTTAAGAACCTAAGAGCTACCAATGAAACGTTTCTTACAAAATTAGCTTGGCGCATGATCACAAATCCTGATGCTAAGTGGGTTAAAGTGCTAGCTGCCAAATATTTTACAACTGCAATTCTTTCCATCACATTCACAGAACGAAAGGTTCTTGGATTTGGTATAGTATTCAAAGAGGCTTAGCATGGGTGAAACAATTCCATGTTTGGGAAGTTGGTGAAGGTACAACAATTCAAGCTTTTAATGATAATTGGATTCCATGTAATACCACTACTCCTTCACTTATTCATCATACTCATCAGTCTGATATTTCGGTTAGTATGTTTATTAATCCTCATTTGCTATCTTGGGATATTTCAACGCTTCAACAGTATTTCTCTTCTACTCAAGTGTTGGAAATTAATTTTATCCATTTATCACATGTTACTCAAGATATTATTGTTTGGTCCCTTGCAAATAGTGGTGATTTTACTCTAAGCTCAGCATATAAAGCTATATTACATTACATCTGTCCACCTCCTAGTACTATGTATACTGAAAAGTTTTGGTTGATTATTTGGCATTTAGAAGTCCCTTATAAATGTCAGTTATTTTTGTGGAAGTTAACTTATCAAATTCTTCCAGTTCTCGATCGTCTGAATCAACACTTGCACCTTCAGGAAACTTGTTGTTACTTTTTCCATTTTCAGGTGGAAACGGCTACTCATCTTCTTTTACAATTCCCCTTTGCGGCTGCTATATGGTCCCATTTTTTACCTGCTTATTCTTCTATGATCACCTCTCAGCATTCTGTCAATGTTTGGTTGCAACAACGCAGTAATTCTAACAACACTTTTAACTTCAGAGATAGGCGAAAAGTAAATGTTGTAGTTGGTTATTATGTGGCATATTTGGAAGGCTTGTTGCACTCTGGTTTTTGATCACATTCCATAGTCCCCCCAATCCAATATTCACAAAATTACAGAGTTCTACAGATTACACCAAATTAGCTGACACATTCATTTTCTTGTTCAGACTACTTCTTCTGCAGTTCAACATCAACCCCCTCATACTCACATTTTGGCTAGATATAATAATCATACTAACTGCTTCCAAATAAACATTGATGTTTCTATTTTAGCTAACTCTAACAGTGCAGGATATGGGTTTGTTCTTACCACTCATTTTGGCTTTTTTGTGGCAGCTACAACATCACCAATATGAGCAAGGCACGTAATACATGCGGAAATGTTGGATTTACACAAAGCTCTACAATGGTTATCAACTAATCAGTTATCTAATGTTCACATAAAATCTGATTGTAAAAAACTTGTTGATGCTTTGTATGGTTCTATAAATAGTATGTCATGGGTTGATAGGTCTTTGTTGTTAGCATGTTGTAGTCTGTTGAATAAAATGTAAAAAAATTATGTTCAGTATGTTGGTCAAGTGCATAATAAAGCAGGTGATAGGCTTGCTAAGTCTGTTAGATCTTATGTTTGTTCTATGCAATGGTGGTATACTCCACCTGATGTTATCAAGTACTTGTTTCTTAGGTATTTGTAATCTCTTTGTCTTTTAATTAAAGTTTCTGTTAGTTTTTCAAAAAAAAAAAATTAAAGGGTAATTTATAAACTTAGAAGCTTCTCAAGTCTGAGCTCTCAAATATAAAAGAAACAAAATAATAGTGGACCTATTTTATCGAAATGGATACGCATGCGATACCTTTATATACTCAAGGGTCTAATTATGCCTCGAATCCTATTTTCTCTTCGAAGGAAATATCTTGATTTCATTAAAAAAATGATTAACCGACATAAAAAAAAAACACTCCTCCACAACCGATTTCAAAATCTCATTCAGAGAAATAGGATCCATCCCATCCAAAAATGCCCCCCTACTACTTTTTTGGGAAGAGGGTCTCATCCAAATGTGAGAAAGATTTTCAAAATCGGTTTGAAGGGAGTTTTTTTTAGGTATTTATAAAGAATTGTTGTTTCATTAATATAAAAATGAATACATCCTGTTTAAATACATCAAAGATAAAATACATACATCATGTTTCGTAAATGAAATAGATATTTAAAAGATGGTATATGAAATAATATCCTGCCATTCAAATTTTTCTTCTTTATTAAGACTAGGTTATGACCTGTGTCGTTACGGCACGGGGTTTGGTCAATTGTTAACGATTTTTGTTCAAGCATTTGATTTTTTGTCCACCCGGATATTACATATTTAAATTATTGTTGCTTGTTTAAATGTATAATCAATATCCAATAGTGTGTGTTGTTACTTGCAAATGATTATTAGTCAGTATATTTCCCCAGTGGAGGTCGCTTAAATTCCCTAACATGAGAACACAAACACAAACAACATTTTTCTAGATTACAAAATATACATGCTCAGGTACCTCTTCCAACTTGTCATGGGAAGTATAAAACATGGACTCCGCCCGAAAGCATTGCAACAACTATCAAAGTAGCAACCCCTCAAAAGAGTTAGTGTAGTTTCTTAGGATCTATTTTCTTCTTTCACCACAAAAACCGAGTGACATATCTGATTTTGAAACAAAGGTGTTCCTTCAGTCTCTGTCAAACGAAGACCTTATAAATGTTTTTCATTGAAACGGAATAGTTCCCATAGTTAGACGTATTACTCCGGCAACAAGGAGAAAGGAAGGCTAAGCAGTTGTGGTACCACTATCGATGTTGTAAGATGATACCCACAGCGTATCCATGACCCTGCACTACCACTAGTATAACACATCAACAATTATTACCAATTTGATCATCCTAAACATAAAAGTATATCATGAATTTTCATTTATTCTATTTACAGTATGTATATTAAACTTGATGTAGATAGGTAAAACTAAAAAGGTTCTTTACAAATTACTATTTGGTGGTTGAATTAATGTCCAACTGTGAGGGGTTATAATAATTTCAGCATCAAGTGGCCTAAAAAGATAATGGAAAGACATGGAGATTTCAGTTCAGGTAACCTTTTTGCGCCAACAGATCTTACCTTTATAATAAATCATGTAAGTTGATACTGCTACACAGATGGCTGGGCTACATTTTCTTTGTAGAATTTGTACACCCATTTGAGTGGCTGTGTGCACTGCCGGTTTTCCATAAACTACAGTATATTCAAAAATTAATTATTATACAAACATGGTCTCATATGTTTTAACAACATTCCGGGCATTAATGTTCAAAGAGTGTGGAAATAACAGTGATGGCACAATTGGGCAACTGATATCGTAACTCTATATGCTGAAACATTTGTTCATTTTGGCTGGATAATGACGGTCTAATATTTATATGATAGCAAGAACTAAAAAACCCCAAAAGAAAAGTTCAAAAATAAATTATACCACATCCTGCTGACGTTCCTCCGAGGGTGAAATCCAAGATCCATCACTACCTCATTCTCATAGACAACAATATCTAGGAGTACTTTGTTTAGGTATTCTCAAATATAAATACTTCCAAAATCTCAACAAAAATTCTTAATTTATTTGTTTCCAAAACTGAGAAATCTTGTGTTAATCAAGAGAGAAATGAAATCAAAACTTTGAAAAATACTAAAAGAAAAGTTCTTAATCGTCCAAGTGAACCTTGTAGATGCAAGGCTTATAACTGGGTCATTTTTTCACCACAGCAAAACAACTTTTGTTGTTGTGTCCTGTTATTTAAGGAAAAAATTCAACATATAACAATACGATTAAAGTGGACCAAATACAAATGCCAAGTTACCAAACAATGGAACCTATAACTCTATTTTTTATATTTGTTTCATTATTAAAATTCCTTTCACTAAACTCAAAAATGAAATCCCAGAGTTTATAATTTTGTAAAACAAAACATTTGAGCAAATTAGCAAATGGTTTACATACTTCGACATAATACCTTTCCGTTCGGTGCTAACTGAGCCATAAGAGCAGCAAATGCATTAGATTGCTGAATTAATCATACAAAGAAGGATGATACCAACAAAGTCATGCCAATCTGGTGGCTTTAGCTATAAAAAAACAACATCTTAATTAAAACCCATTAAGTACAATAAAGAGGGAAGAACGAAAAAAAGATTTCAACTTACAATTTCATAGGCTAGGTTTAGCCGTAGCGTATTTTTTCTCATGAATTGCTGTCACTTCTGCTCGACACTTTTTGCACCTATTTTATCAAATTCAACATGAATATATCTATTCATCGACCGGGAAGTCTTATTTTAGCAACAACAGTAACAATGTTGTATACATCATAGTTATTTATAAAAAAAACTCAAAACTACACTAAATTAAGACTACTAAAACAGTGCAAGTTCACAGGAGGGGATGAAAAGAAAGTTAAATCAGATCAAATATTTACTTATCTATGGCTATAACACGGTTTAACTTTTGCACGGGTCATAAAAACCGAAGTTCCTACCATTTCCAAATAGTAAGAACCCTTGAGAGCATTACATTAGAGTAAAAAACTTCAACTCCAATGTATATACGAAAAAACCTAAACTAATAAATCCAACAATCAAATTGAGAAATGGTAGCCGTAGATCGCTGAAAATAAGAGATTAAGGACGGTTAGATGGGGTTGACACCATTTCTTTTTGTAAGTAAGATTCTTCCGGACGGGAATAATTTCTGTATTCCAGCGTTATCACGATCACTTCCATTAGCCATTGATTTTCACATAAATGTAGAATTTCGACCACTTCTGGTAAATCGTCATCGACGATGTTGTTGATATGAATGATCCATTCAATAAAAATGCCATAACGGCCATTAGAAATATTTGATTGGCTTACAGAAGCCATTAGAGATGAAACCAATTGAAGATTGATTAAAAACATTATTTACAAATCCTAGAATTGCTTAATACCGATAGTTTTAAAGTTTTATTCAATACTAAGAAATAGTAATATTTATAACCAAATATGTCAATAGATCTAACGATTTTAGACCAAATATGACAGATTTGGATTAAAATCTAAAAAAATTTAGAAGAAGTTGAATTTTAGAGAAAAAACAGTGATTTTTTTAGAGTGAGTCCGTGGAATATAACTGGAAACAAAGTTCTCCTTAAATCCTATTGTATTCGCTCTGATTAGGCTTGCCAATGGATAATCCAAATTTTGATATTATAAATTTTAAAATGTTTTAAGTGTTATAACAAAATTTATTTAGTAAAATATTTTTATCTCCAACATCATGGTTTTTGTATACTTCCATTTATATAACGGTGATTTTTTTCTTCTAAACCAATTTTTTGTTTTGTTTATCACAAACACATCAATAAGATTATATATACAAAGAACCATAATTAATTATAATTGGGTTTGGTTACATAAATAGCCTTTTACCTAAATAAAAAAAGCATTCCGATTATTTTTTTAATAATATGATTTGTGTAATTCGATAAATACTAGTAATTCCTAAAAACTCTCCTTAAAATTATACTTTGATGATTTTTATTTTTCTCACTTTTCCTTCTCTATTCTCCATGTTTTTATTTTAGCTAAACCTGTATATACCCCTGAAAACACTAACGCTTCCCTTTTATTCTTATACTCTTCCAATTAATTTTCATATCCCATCAAAAACTTAATTATTGTATACCCCTGATCTTTTTTCCGTTGTTGTTGTTTTCTTTTCTATGTAAGTTAATATTTCTCCATTTTCTAGCTTTATTTATCCTTCTCGATCTTGGGTTCCCTTAATTTAAGTCAGACGAGTATTAAGATCTACTCTTTACAAAGTATTTTGATCAATAATAAAATTTGGGTTTTTAATTAGATTTTGATTCGAACTTCAAAAAATAAAATAAATTTTGGATCCAAATTAGAGCTTGTGTTCTTTACAACATTTTCGGAAATTACATCTAATTCTATAAATTTTACTCAATATTATTACATTGGATCCATCTTCAACCCCTCTTAGTTGTTTTTCTCTTTTTATAATTTTACAAGGGTAAGTTAAATTGTTTAAATCAGATTTACTGTAGTATTTTATTTTTTGTACATACCCCTAGAGAGTTAAATAAAAATAACAGTCATGTGTATATCCTAATCTACGGTAGTGTAAATGGTGGATTTTAACAAAGGGTAAAATCATAAAGTCATATCTGCTCAGCTGTAGAAACACATAATAATGGAATTTTGTATATGCTACTGACCCGACATCAAAAGCATAAAACTTACATTCTATATTCCACAAAAGAAATAAAATATCAAACTCTCGCTACATGCATCTCACACTGATCATATACTCTCCCTGAAAGTATACATATAATATTAGAGCTTCACCCGACTGAGCTTTCAATATTTTACACTCAGCATCAGTACTGTACAACTCAGTACTTACTCATTCATAATGATGGGAACACTCCTAGATCAGTTAATCAATAGTATAGAGCAACATTGTCCTCAAAATATCACTGGTGCTGATTGCAACTCTTTCTCAGATGATCTCTAACTATATAAAATATACATCTAGAGCATATCTTTGTTCTCGAGTGGATGTCAATGCTCCTAGATAGATTACCTACTAGTATAGAGCAACTTGATTCCTCTTTACATTTCCCGGTTGAATTAATAGAGTGACTTTATATTAATATTCAAAACTTAATTGAATATAATTGATTCATCAAAAGGAATGACAAGTCGTGCGCGAACGCACTTAGTCGAAGTATCACATCTTCGTGTAAGCACTAAATCGTCATCGCGCCAAATGCAAGGTTAAAGATCCAATTGACCAATCCCTAATATTGGTCGACCTTGAATAACACATCTCTAATATTGGTCGCACTAAAATGCCAATATTAGTCGAAATACAACGAAACCCTAACATTTGTCAACACCAAGTTTCTGACGTATCGTCGTAGTCACCTTGTAAAAACGTAGCAATGGGTGTGGAATGGGGAAAAATATTCTAATAAATATATATTCCCCTAGATGTTTGCTACGACAAACTAAAAGGGCATCCCGTTCCGAGTAAGGTCTAGGAGATATGGTTTAAACCCTAGACAAACTACAATCTGAAAACTGTCATAATTTCATCTAAAAATTTCTGGAAGGTTGTTGTTTTCTCCGTTTTACAACAGAAACAAGCTCTAAACCTAAATCATTCACGTTGGGATGTAAACAGCGGCTTCTCGATTCCGAATTAGGGTTGACCATCAAAAACGGATATCGTATGAAGAATCTACATAGTTTTTGCTAAAGGACATCCTTCTAAAATTTTCGGGTATAAAGGGCTAACACCTATGAATGTAAATAACAATAATTGTATTCAAAGCAGGAGCTTTGAAAAACAAGAGCTTTAAAGAGCAAATAAGAGGAGGACTTAAAAAAAGAGGGAGATTATGGGACCGGTGCCAACCGGCCAGCCACCCTGACGGTCCCTACTCCTATATTTTTTAAATCTTTTATTATTTTGTTCTAGGGTTTCCTATTTCCATTGAGACTCTTTTGCTCCTTCTACCGAATTCAAAAAATTCAAAATAGCTTCAAAGACCAGAATAGTTGTGCATAACAATGTAGAATGGTCCCGCAACCATCTAATGTATTAAAATACCATTATTTTAATATTTCCAGACTTTTGGTCTTCACACGAGTTGTTCTTCATACCAATTGGTCTTTACATCAAATTTCCCTCCCTTAAATATTATTGCCAAATATATCAAAATATTGTTAGACATACGACATGATACACGAATCATAGTCCCGCTGACTACCAAATTCATGCTTAGCTCATAGACGGTCCCACCCTTGGCCAGTCATCTACTTGGTCGGTCCTCCCTTCTCAAGTTGGTCTCTCTACTAGTCCCTCATCCACCATTTGGTCCATCTGCCATTTGGTTCATCCGCCATATTGGGGATTTTTATTGCTTAATAAATTAAGGAACATGATTTAACTGGTCTTTCTACCAATAATTAAAATAGTCTTAGTTTCTCTATTTTTATGAATCGAACGAACAGACAGAAAGATGAAACTAAATATTTTGGTGCTCACACGAGTTGGTGCTCGCGCAAGTTGGCACTCGCACGACTTGATGCTCATACGAATTTGCTTAGTATATCAAACATTGTAAAATATACGCTTATATTGGTCACTGACGATCCAACAATCTCATTAGACCTATGTTTATCAATTCAACAAGATCTATCTAGTATCATTGCTTCCCCAGATGATACAATGACATGCCACAACTACCAACGTCAATATCGATAAGACTCTCTATGTCTACGATCTATTGAGCATCAATGCTTGTTTCAACACACAACTGATGCTTCATACATCAATGAGTTAACATGCTAGACTCATCAATATGCTTATATTGACAGTATAGCTAGGTCAATAACTGAATAATTAATACACGTCTATAAAATAGACTCAACCATGCTCCAGACATCAATTATGTTACATGGGGGGGGGGGGGGGGTATTTACTAGGGTTTTGGGCTGGCGGCCTACAACACGTACGGTGTTACAATACACCCACCACGAGAAAGTATGAAATTCGTGTCGGCAGTTGAAGGAGCGAATGGAATAGTGGTCATACAACTGTCAAGTCTCACAACACGATGGAGTCGGTTTTCACCATGATCTCCACTTCTTTATTCTTCAATTTATCTGGAACTGTACCAATTACGAGATCAATGTGTTAACTTCCATTGTTATAAATAGGTTATTTAACCTATCGAAAAAGAAAAGAGTTTTATTTCAGAAGCACTTGAACGATCACAAAGTTATCATCTTAGAGATTCTCAGAAAACTCATTTTCGTCCTCACAACAGTTCAACACATCTCATCACCATTGAAATTCAATCTCATTACTCTCAATACCTTCTCTGCTTCCCTCCCTACAGATCAACCTTTCTCCTTCCTTTGTGAGCGAAACGAAATTGAAACAATCATTTCTTGATTTAGGCTAATTTCATACAGATTGATCTCTCGAATCTTAAAAGTACTTATAAAGTACAAATATGTGGTGTTTAAACGATTTTCTCTTTAATCGATTTGCTCTTTGAACAATTTGGTTCAACTGGCACCGGCCTACTAAGTCATTTTCCCCATTTTACCCTTTAATCGGTTTTACCCACAAATAGGTAGTCAAGAGTTTTTAAAGTAAGAAAAAAATCCCAATCTATAAAACCCAAAACATCATCGAACTTGTTACTAGAGTACTTTACGACAAAGATTATATAATGAAAAAGAGATTTTAGTGTGTATCTAGTTGTGAAAATGAACATCAAAACAAATCAATATAGCAAACTATGAAACATGAATGAATTCTTTAATTAGGCAATGGTGTAATTATTGATGTTAATAGTAATCTAGGTTTATTAAGGTGTTAATGGGGTTCTTTGAATAGTTTTTGTAAATCAAAAATTTAATTTTTTTTGAAGTGGTGGTGGTTGCGTGTTGGAAGGATGGAAGAAGAAGATTTATTCAACTTTTAGAATATTAAAGGATCCTAATTTGGCGCCTTATTAAATAAGATGGAGGGGTACATGTAACAAAAATTCAAAACAATTTTAAGTTTTTTGTGTTAACTGTATTATAACTAACTTATCTAGTTACAAGGTGTAGCATTAGTTTTTTTGAGGGTATCTTTATATATTATAATCGAAACCAAATACTTTCACCATATTTATTTTGGTCCCACTTTTTGATGACGTGGAGAACTATGGTGAAAATATTGGGAAAGCTCCCTCATTAATTATGGCCCCATATTAATTAAGTAAAAGAGGATATTACACCTTTCGCAAATGAACAAAACCCACCCCATTACTCCCACTACTAATTTTCATCAACTAACTTCCCCCGCTTCTGTTTTCCTTACAAAGAAACGAAAATCTTATTTGCCCATTTCTACTCTTCATCTACAATTGCTCCAATCTCTCTGAGTGTTTCTGTACTAAATTTTGTTCTCAGTACACAACAAAGATAGTTTAGGCCTCGATAAATCCCAATCCCCCAGGTGATTCTTTATCTTTCTATTTACGAATGAAACAAATAAAAACCAATCTTTGATTTTATGATTTAAATTTCGCTTATTAAAAGTCAGTGCTTTCTGATTAAAAGGTTGGATTTTATTTTTAAGGTTATGGCTGAGTTAAGGGAATGCAAGGAATTTAAAGAACTTCTTCGACTATTATATCTCTTTACTTTCTCCCACTTAGGTTACATCTGGGAAAAAGAGATAGAAAAAGAGCTTCAGTTCATAACTGGGAATCTTCATGGTAAGTCTGCAGTTGCAACAACTAATTTAAGATAAGTTCTCTAGATAACTTTTTATCTTTAATTCATAAGAAACCCCTAATTTTGTTGTTTTGGGTCAACAAAAAGAAAATCATTAATTTTCTTTCCTACCATTAGTATTAGAATGTTAAAATCGTGCATTTCGATTGTGATACTGTCTTGATTATAAATCTCATAAACGAATTTTATTTATTTATTTTTCCTTTTTGTTATATTGAAGATTTCTCGCCCAAAACGGAAAAGAAAAAAGGGATCAAATCTGGTGCATTAAAAGAAATGAACATATGAAGGTAACTTCATCCTTTTGATTTACTAGAAAATATTGTTCTGACAGTCTCAAAAGTGTGTTACATATAAGCTTTTGTTGTTGTGAAGTTTATGAAATGTAGTTGCATATTCTTCTTCTAAAAGTGGATAAAAATAACACAACTGGATGATGGATGGGTATAAATTCCTTAACTTTTACTTGATATATGTTACATAATTGCAGGATGTGACTAAGTACGCCAATGATGGATGGTGGTGCAGAGTATTTCCCTTTGCTGCAAATGGATGAGTGTGGGCTCCTTAACTTCAACTTAAAATAATTGGTATTCTCAACTCATTAATAAAAAATCGAAATTGGTTTAGTATCTTTTTGATATTTTAATTGAAGTACTTGATCAAAAAAACAAAACAAAGGGTTAATTGAAGATTTCACATTTCCCTAATAACTATATTCGTCTCTTTGAACTACCTACGTATCTTCTTTCTTTTTTCTTTTTTCTTTTTTTCTCTTTTTGGTTTCATAATAACAAGCCCTGACTATAATATACTTCTGAAGTAGATGCATCATATGACATTCAGTTAAAGGGCATGCAAAAAGATTAGATTTATTTTATTTTAGCGTAAAATATCCAAATTTAAGTTAGTATGACTTCTTCTTACCCATAACATTTTCGAATGGTGTTCAACAGTTCCTAAGGTGAGAACTGGAGCCATGAGAGGCAATATTTATTTGGGAATTGTCCAGTGGGCTTACTGCTGTCGTTACTACTTATTTTGATATGTTGAAGACAGGGACGATTCCTACTCCTCAAGGTCTTCCAGTTTGAATGTCAATTATAGTGTTTGAAATTTAAATTTATGTTTACTGATCTATGAAACTCAGCCCCTTGCATTAGTAGATGTAGAATTATAAACATAAGAAGTGTGTATAATATGATTATAGATCCGTTATCTTCATTCTCATAATTAATCTGGTTATATTCTTCAGATTGCATAGTAAGGAGGTCCTCCAATACTGTCTCTCGACTATTGAGATATGATTTTCCCATCATGGGCGGGTAATGAACTTCTTGGCTCAATAGTCACTAGGCGTGCTAACCTGAAGGTAAGTCCTGCAATAAACACAAGCATGCACAATTTAAACTATTACAAGCTATAAGAATTTAGTTTTATCTTGGTATCTTTAATTATCTCCATTATATGCCACATTTTGTTGTCATAGTTAAAAGGAAAAAAAAAATCCCAGTAAGTGTCTTTTTTTTTACTACGTATAGAGTGCTTTGAAGAATACTTTGAACTAAACACCGAAATAAAGGAAAAGCAAGTAAGTAACAGTTTTGATCGTTACCAATTCGAATTCACCTTGATGTCGGAGAATGAGATTCTGGTACCTAGACCTCTTTGGTTATTTAATCTTAACTTTTTGACTGAAGCGGTATTTTAAATCACTAATGACACTGTCTATTAAGCACATTTATTCTCTATACTATTATTATACATGTGTCTACAAAATGGTTACTGATTTTTCACCAAAAGACATATAGAATCGTAAGATAACATTTTTTGATTCTTCATTTTAGGCAGATTTTGCAAGATGTTATCATGGGAAGGAAAATTTTGGTTCTATTACCTACTCACTGAAAGGTTGTGTAGAGAGTTGGTTGCTTCCTTTCTTTTACTTGAAGGGTTCCTTCAATACCCGCACCAGGCTCATATCTAACTTTAAACATCTTTAACCAATTTTATAGTTGTTTTTTCTTTTTGAGATCCTACAAAGAGATATCGTCAATACCTACATTACATTTTAAATATGGCAATAACCACAGCATGAGCCTATGTTTCCATTAAACACTATCTAGAGCAATATTCTATTATCATCTGGGATGCTCCTCCACCTATTAATCTATTTGACGAAATAAGCAAGGAACAAAGAAAAGTTGGCCGATATAATTCTACTGTAACAAGAGTAAACTTGAAACACTCTATGCTTCTCTCAGCTTTCCTTCAAAAATCGTGCGGTATTCCTGTCAATCCATGTGAAGTGGTAGTCGTGCTGATTGCGTGCACTTTGAGACAACATCAATAACATGGCAAAAATTAAGTCGGCAACATCGATAAGGACTATGTATTAGTTTGAGTTTATTTGATGTCATGAATGTAATGCTTTAGCTCCAAAAAAACATTATACAATATATTATTATTTTTTAATTTTCTATCTGCGGTTATGCCACTTTTTTTAAATTACATCTCTCCTCTTTTGGGTTGGCCTACTAAACTCTGGCAAACTCTTTTTCCTTGGTAAGCCCGTTGCAGTGTCGTGGACACACTATTATTTGTGTAATTGTGCTTTAGAGTGCATTGTGATTCATTGTTTGTCCCTTCATCCAATTTTGTAAAAAGAAGATGTTTGGGCAAACCTTTATCATTGGTTCTAATTCTGGACGAAAAGAAGATGGTTGTGCGAACCTTCTTAATACCAAAAGGATAGGGTCAATTAGAGTGGATGTGCAAACATATTTTATACATAGATTAGTATGATGATTTCTTCTTACTTGAAATTCGGTCCAAGAATATAGATATGAGTTGTGTAGAAATACTTTACATTCGTCATATAAATAAATGTACAGTAGATAAAAATTACGATCACCCGGTTTGTAGCATGAATTACTTCCTAGTATATAGGAAGAGCCTTTATTTTTAAAAGTGAAAATAAATATTTTTAAATATATATACTTTTTCTTGGAAATATAATAAACATGAAAAATTAATTATAGTGAAAAAATATTTTTCATTCAAAACCAAGATAACAACACAAATTTCACCGGAAATAATATTATAAGATCAAAATGTAATGTGGAAAATGAATTTTTCACCTAAAGCCCCATCGTGAAAATCGAATTGTATCCTAAAGCTATGCATGTTTCAAAGCCTTCCAAAGTCAAAAAATACATGTGAAAAATGAAATTTTCGCATTCGGTGAGAATCACAATTTTCATTTTCACTTGTAATAATCAGTCGATAGTCACGATTTGTGATGATCACAATTATCGTTCGTTTTTTTCAAGACTAACCCTAAAAACAAAAAACAAAAAAAATCGTGTGTACCAAAAATATAAAAAAATCATATAAGCAACAAAACAAATGAGAAATCAAAAGAACTATCGTAGTTGCTATGATAGTTACAACAATTGGTAGGGCATTATCATTTAACAATTGCTATGATTATAAGATCGAATAATTGAAATATAATATCACACGATTATTGTGTTTACACAAGGATTTATGGATCCAGTCGGTTTATCCAGTTGTTGTTGCTTCTCATTAGACGAGATTTATCGTTGTTACTTTCATGGATCAAAAAAATAAGAGACATACAGTTTCACAAAGAAAAGCAGGAACCGCTGGTAGTCATCTGCGTGTTTGGTTCTAATAAAATAATGGAAACGTATATGGACTTTATCAAAGATATGTAGTGTATCGACCATTTTTATGGTCACCATCAACCAAAACTTGAATTATTTAGAAATGACATTTTTGATGATCCAAATGATATAATAAATTAAATTGAAATGAAGTTTTGAAATGATACAGAGAAACAAAATTAAAATGGAAATGAAATCCAAAACAAAAGTAAAATCAACACAAGAATTAACGTGGTTCGGCAATGATTTGCCTATATCTACGGGTAATGATAGTTGGAAGTTCTTATTAATTTTCTGGGTTACAGTAGAAATGAAGTTCCTAATTCTCTCCTTCTCTTAACAACAAAAATGGTATTTAAAGGGGTAAAAAAAGATGACATTTACCAAAAATGCCCCTTTGCCACATGTCAATAAAGTCCGTCACGTGTCGATGGAGTCCGCCACGTGTCGATGAAGATTCATCACAGTTCTCCATGTGTCGAAGAAGATACACCACATTTTACCAGTCCGCCACGTGTCCATATTGATCTTATCTTCAAATGGCCTCAATCCAATTTTGGTGCGGGCAAGTGGTGCTGGCAAGCTTGCCTCTTGCTGCGGGCTTGAGTGGTGCAGGAATGGCTTGTGCTGCGGAAATGTGCTGGAAAATAGTGTGAGCTTGCGGTCACAATGGTGCTGCTTACAGACTTGAACTTAAGGTTGCGGACCTGGGCTACGGATTTCATTGGTTTGTGCGGGAATTGTCACATTCACCTGTTTACTTCACGAATTGTTAAGGTTGAATGATTCAAACTTGATTTGAGCGGAAAATTCCATTCAAGATGGTGCAGACATGAAAAGCTTAGCTAGTTGTTGGGCTTGACTTTTGGATAGAGTGGGTTGTGAATCAAACGTTGTTATCTTGCGGTCTTCATTGCAAATGCTTAGTGTTGGCTGCGAACCAAATGTTGGCTGCATACTTTGAGCTGTGTTGACTTGTGGACAAGAGACGGAAGAAATGTGCTGTGAAAGGGGAAATGATGCGGTCCATGACTTGATTTGTGCGGAAGAAATAGGCTGTAGTCTTGCGGATGAAACTTTGTTGCAGGCTTGAAATGAGATGGGCTGTCAAGAGATGATGCTTGTTTCTCTTGTGTTGTTAGTGCACTTCATTTTTGGTACTCACAATTTGTCCCCATTTTCTTGAGATTTGTTCGAAGAATAATTCTTAAGAAAATGATTCACGTCTCGTTCGTATCATAATTTGGTGGTAATTGCACTTCCATTTTATCTTGAACTTTTGTCCCTGCAAAACAAAATCTTGAACATATATATTGTTTGTTAGTTTATTAAATGAGTGTGATCAATCGCAAGGAATTTTTACACCCTGGGCTATATTATGGGAATTTCTGTACCAGAGAGTATCTCCCGTAACGGAGTGTGATCAACCGTAAGGAATTTTTGCACCCTGGGTTATATTATGGGTGTAACACATGTCTAAATTCTCTCTGGCTATGAGGAAATTAGGATGTGGCCCCGAAAGTCTCCAGCCACGGAGTAAGAGGGTGTAACACATGTCTAACTTATCTCTGGCTAAGAGAAAATTAGGATGCGGTCCCGTAATTTAATGTCTCCGTAGAGATTGTCTCCTGAATGGAGAAGTATATGAGAAGTATCTTTGAGAAGTATATGAGAAGTAAATAAGAGATGAGAAATATCCGAAAGAAATAATAAATATCTCTTTCTTCCAAAGTAGTCGTTATGTAAGAAATCCGAGTATAAGAAAATAGAAGTATTCGTCTTCAAGAAGTACTTAATATTAATAAGCATGAAGTATCGTCCCTCGAAGAAGTTCTCTTCACATAAAAAACCCTGAAGTATACGCAAATGGTAATACCCTTTGAAGTTGAACACCCTACCATCATCGAAAGGTAATCTTCTAAATGAGTCGTTGATCACTCTCTTGTAGATTGTCGTGCCAAACTGGGTCATTACCCTTCTAAAATAAACAGTGTGTGCAAACTTGATGACCGTACACCTCTGAATGGGTGGAAGCGCTTGAGGTGTGGTCCTCATCTTGAATGCGAAATGAGAACTTCACTCCTTGGCATGCGGATTTGAGGACTGCAGAACATGAATTGTTTATTTTTCTTTTAATTGTACGTAACATGAATTTCGTCTTCTTCTACGGAAAAAATTCAAAGGGTAGTTTACGGAATAAGGACTTATGGAGCGGATATCTCACCCGTGCTTACTAGTACGGATAGTTGAGCTCCATTGTTTGAGCTGCGGACTATATACATCCTCACATGGTGCACGTTGCGGGTCAAGTTGAAAGGCATAATCAACCTTGGTGCGGGAGCTTTGGACTTATTTCATGTGCGGGAATTTTGTCTTCATTTGCGGGTCCTCATCTGGGTTAGTGCAGACAAGTTCATTTAAGGAGTGAATGTCCTTTGAGATGCGAAAAGAAAATTTCATTCTTTGAACTGCTGTTGAGCGAGCATTCGTGGCGCGGACTTTAGCTTTGACCTAGTATGTATCCTCACTTGAGGTGCAGCTGCGGGTTTGAGAGCTACGCACCATTTGAGCTCGATCTGTTTAGTTGAATTTTGTCTTCTTCTTCGACTCGAACCACTATTTTCCTCAAGTTGAGATGGTTCGCATATGGAATTGAGCTGATCTTCATCTGGTTGGTCTCCTCAAATTACGGTATACTTTGAACTTGCATAAAATTTAGAACTCCGTATGAACTCATTCCTATTCTTGGATTGTTTGTTTCCTTCTCTTGAATATCCTTATCATCTTTAGCTTTTGTACCTAACATATTGTTGCGGGAAAAAGCTCTTGGGTTGTAGTTAGTTTAGTTGTTTGCACATACAATCGAGCTGGTGATACGGAGGGGAGTGAGAAACTAATACTTTGTGTATTGAAAAGAATTATTTCAGTTTTTATTACAGACATAATTCCATTGTATTGAGTAATTGTGATGGTCATAATATAGTGGGAAAATAATAGCGAAGCTGCATCCTCCTCTTATGAGCGTCATATTTGGCACTTTGGAGCGAGAACGTCATCTTTGATCATGAGGACGGGAATCTCCTTCTCTGATCTGTAGTCATCTGCACTTTGAGATTATTAGTGCTTTCACTTGAATTGTGGACATTTTCATTAGATCTGGGGATGCGGATAATATCAACATCTCCAGTTCGCAATCTTTTGGAACTTGATTTATTGGTCATTTGATTGTTGGTTGAAAAATCTCCTCTCGGATGTAGTAAGTTATTTCCTATTGGTGGAGCCTCCGACTTGAGTTGTAATTCGTCTCCTTGGAAGATCCTTTGTCTTGTAAGTACAACTTGACCACTCGCCGTATATTCCCAAGCATGATTAGTTGCTCCTGGTGAACTCCAAGGGACCATAAAACATCATATCTTGACATCTGGGTACTACTGCATCCACCTCTTCTGTTGGTTTCCCATTAGCGTTACCATCATGTTCATCCCTATTTTCCGACGACTTGGGTTTCTTTAATTTTTTGTTCCGCGCCTTAATCACCTGTTTGCTTAGTCTCTGCATGTTATTTTTGCTTTCTGGCAATTATATGTTGATCATCTCCTCCACTATGAGCCTTAGTTGCTCTTGTGTCAGTGTCCATCATTGAACTCCTCAAACTGTGGTTGCGTACCTGCGTCTCTTAGTCCATGAACTTGAGCTTTGGTGTGTGAGTATCCTTGGGATGTCCTTCCCATTTAACCTTAGGTTTTTCATTCCCTTGGCTGAACCACTCATTGAATTTGTCAAGTACAGTACCATCACCAACTCCATTAGCTTCTTCTTACTTATTTCTTCCAACAGCTCTTGTGATATGCTCTCAACACCCTTGAACAGAACAAGCATCTCCATTCTCAGGTAAAATTCAGTTTTGAGTGTCTTTAATCAAAATTTACACCGGCTTCGTTATGGGTTAAAATTCAGAAAATTATATCTCGTTTGAAACTAGATGAATCCCTCTACCACATAAAAATAACCAGAAAAAATATTAAGTTGGAAAGCTAAGCTAAAAGTTCCCATGAAAACAGGGACATGAAAACGTCGTCAGAAAATTTTATTTTTAAGACTCTTCAAAAGAAAATTCATTGAAAATTCATCACTCAATGAAATTCGGAAAGTTTGGTATTGCTGGAAAGCTGAGGAAGACCTCTTTAACATAAAAATGGTAAATAAAAATGATAAGGTGGAAAACTGAGTTAAAAGTTCCCGTAAAAACAGGAACATGATAACGTTGTCAGAAAACTTCAGTTTTAAGACTCTTCCACATAAAAATGGTAGGTAAAAGTATGTTTATAGTTGTCTCAAAACTATCCCGACAAACAGGGCAGGAACATCTGGTATGAGTTCCTTATGTTTCTGAGATGATTCTGAAGCTTGTTGTTGCACTTTGAGAGTTCAACTCTTGTGGCTCGGAGATTTCATTTTACTCTTCTTTTTGTTCTTTATATTGAAGCTGACCAATGAGCATGTGAAACTCCCATCAACACTTTCTGTATTCATCAACATATGTTGAAGCTGCTCCTAACCCATGAAGAACACATTTTTTTATGTCATGCAATGCTGCAGAACGCTTGTTTAGCCTATTCATACATGTCTTCTGCAGCTCTAACGGCTTCCATGGAATTCTGTTGTGCTTGTTGTCTATGTTTTCCAATTTCCTCCAGTGATTGTGATCTCCTCACACCTTGATCATGAGGACCTTCCCCTTGTATAATAGTACTTTTCTGCTTTCTTTATAGTTTCTCTTTCTTTCCCAGTATGAGATTCTTTGATTTTCTCCATATGAGATTCATCATCACTGTGATGTATGTTAGGTTGAGTTTCCTTTTCAGCAAGAGATTCGAAAGGGACATCAATTTTTGTAACTCTAGGTTCTTCATGGTGTTCATGCCTTGTGTTATCGTCTGTTGTATCTTTCCTAGTAGCTTTCTCATATGCCATTGCTAATTTGTGGATGATTCTGGCCCTAGTTATGGTTTAACAATTATTTCTTCAATTGTTTTTTTATCAGATACTTCTTCAACATCAGCAGCTACTTCTTCTACAACTGTAGAAGCAACTTCAGCAACATCATCCTCTGGTTTTTTCTTCTTCTTTTATGGTTCTGGGGTTGTTGTTGTTTCAGTTTTCTCTTCTTCTTGTGCACTTGAAACTCTCTTGAAAACTTCTACCTTGTCTATGATCATATCCTTGTCTTCCTGTATGGATCTTGAAGAGTTGGACCCTTGATGATGATTGCTTTTGCCGACTTTACATGTTTGAGATGCCCCCTTTCCGGTTTTGCTGACCGTCATATTAATGCTTCGGTCCTTTTCAACACCGTCCCATATCTCCATCATTTGCAAATTCCCACTGATCAGGATCAACTTTTCTGAAACCCTCCCAGCAGCAGTGGCAACAGTATGAGTACCATGCCATCAGATTAAATTTTGGATACCCGAACACCTCGGTATAATCCTATTCTTCAAACTTGAACAAAAAATACAATGTTATCTGTTTCTCGGAAACTTTCAAACACAACTCAGAAATGTAATTTAGAATCCTTCTTCATACCAACCCAATCTTTTATAGGCATTCATCTTTGTTATCCATGTCGATTTTCTATTCACTGCTAATGCTTCCACAACTTCATTCCGGAGAACCTTTTCACAAACACTTTATGTGCGTTTCTTTGTATAGTCAGAAATATACTTTTGTTGTTAAATGTTCACGCTTGTATAGCTTCTCTTCGACCTGTAAACTCAATTTAGGAGATAATCCAACTTTCTAAATTCAATATAGTCACTAAAACCTACTATAATCACGCCATTAAACTTTCTGACACTACTGTCTCCTTTGAGTGAATCACTCGGTCTAATCATGGAACTCACATGAATAAGCAGGAAATGGGTTGACATCAACTAAAGTGCTGATTTCACATTGTCATCCCAATTGAAGAAGAGGGGGTGTTCACTGCATCAATTACTTCTTCTGTAATTTGGAGGATTTCTCTCTTGCTTTATCACAGAAAAAAAAAAATTAAAAAAATGGAGTTTTGTTCAATTTTGTTTACAGGGCAAAAATCCCCAAATCAAGCGAATTTTTCACCTTTAATATTTCGAGATTCATTTGATGGGTTTTCAAAGCAAGATTCGATTGTTGTAAATCTGTAAGCAAAAGTTATTTAGAATCTAAGTCTTAGAAGAAGTAATAGATCTTTATTGAAGAACAAGCCAAGGTTTTTATAAAAACTTCTTCAAAGCCTTTTGTTTTAAATCTCCCCACCGAAATGCTTGAATATGAAATCAAATCAATAAAAAGAGAATTCATCATTTTAAAACTGATTGAAAATGTAAACTCGTTTGAATCCAAAGAGGTTTAGATACAGAGATTTTTTATAATGAAAACTTTTCTGAATCCTTCATCAATCTTGCAACAGGCAGGATAAATCCTTTAAACATCCCTGTTTCTACCGCCAAATTGTAGCGACCATTTTCATGATCACCATCAACCAAAACTTGAATTGTTTAGAAATGAAATGTTTGATGATCCAAATGATACAATAAATCAAATTGAAATGAAGTTTTGAAATGATACAGAGAAACAAAATTAAAATGGAAATGAAATCCAAAACAAAAGTAAAATCAACATAAGAATTAACGTGGTTCGGCAATGATTTGCCTACATCCACGAGTTGGAAGTTCTTATTAATTTTCTGGGTTACAGTAGAAATGAAGTTCCTAATTCTCCCCTTCTCTTACACACAAAAATGGTATTTAAAGGGGTAAACAAAGAAGACATTTACCAAAAATGCCCATTTTCCACATGTCAATAAAGTCCGCCAAGTGTCGATGGAGTCCGCCACGTGTCGATGAAGATTCATCACAGTTCGCCATGTGTCGAAGAAGATACATCATATTTCTCCATGTGTCGATGGAGTCCGCCACGTGTCCATATTGATCTTATCTTCAAACGGCCCCAATCCAATTTTGGTGCGGGCAAATGATGGTGCGGGAAAGTGGTGCGGGCAAGCTTGCCACTTGCTGCGGGCTTGAGTGGTGCGGGAATGGGCTAGTGCTGCGAAAATGGGCTGGAAAATAGTGTGAGCTTGCGGTCACAATGGTGCTGCTTGCGGACTTGAACTTAAGGTTGCGGATTACATTGGTTTGTCCGGGAATTGTCACATTCACCTGTTTACTTCACGAATTTTTAAGGTTGAATGATTCAAACTTGATTTGTGCGGGAAATTCCATTCAAGATGGTGCGGACATGAAAAGCTTAGCTAATTGTTGGGCTTAACTGTTGGATAGAGTGGGTTGCGAATCAAACGTTGTTATATTGCGGGCTTTATTGCAAATGCTTAGTGTTGGCTGCGAACCAAATGTTGGCTGCGTACTTTGAGCTGGACTTGCGGACAAGAGACGGAAGAAATGTGATGTGGAAGGGGAAATGATGCGGTCCATGACTTGATTTGTGCGGAAGAAATGGGCTGTAGTCTTGTCGGATGAAACGTTGTTCGGGCTTGAAATGAGAAGGGCTGTCAAGAGATGATGCTTGTTTTTCTTGTGTTGTTGGTGCACTTCATTTTTGGTACTTACAGGTAGGAATCATAACCTTAAATGGAATGGATTTAGTTTGTTCAAGTGAGAATTAAGCTCCTATACTAACACTGTATGCACGATAGATTTACGAAGAATTTTAAGAAAAGGTATAACAATGGCGGATTTTAATGGGTTAAATGATCGAGAAGAAAAGAAGAAGAGTTCAACCTAACCTGACGAAAATAATGGTTAATAAAAATTGGTAATATTTTTTCTAATAAATTTATTAATATAAAAAGATGATAAAGGGTATTTTAATCTTGCTAAAAAATTGATAACATAAAGTCAACCTGGAACTTATTATTTTAACTGGTAATCTTATATTATGGGTTACATATATATATATATATCAATCTTAATGGTAGGTTTATAGAAGAGAACTCATTTTTGGGTTTTTAAGATATTTCCACTTAAATAAATACTTGTATTTCTATATATATGAATAATATTTCTTTTTCTTTTTCTCTACTTTGTGTTCTTTCTTCTATGGTTTATAGTTTCATAACACGTCGTTAACTATTTATAGAATTATCGAGAATTCTTTTATAGCCGTCACATGATCGCCTGTATAGATATGTTCAATTGAAGGATTCATAGGTTTCACTTAATTTGATATATATTTTACTATTATTAGGCCAAGCACTATGGTTAGGCATTTTGCTTGGTTATAGCTTGAATATAGCTAAGCCAAGGACAATCACTAAAACAACTACTATGGGGGGCCCATTTCGTAGCTTATATAAATGGAAATTGAGTTTATGTCCATAAGTGACATACGGAAACTCAGTTTCCTCAAACTCTTTTATATTCAAAATATATTTAGTTATATTTTATTATATATTTTTATTGGTTAAAAATACGGAAAATGGGTCTATCGTCCAAGATTCCCTAATTTATGGTTCTAATGGACTTGTAATAATTAAGGATGGGTGAAATGGACACAAAAGAATTTAGACAATTATATCCCTCCCTTTTATAATTTTTTCTTTTTTATCCTTTCTCTCTCCAATTTAAAAAAAAAATCACAAAAACACTCATAACTCTCAAAATATATATCCGATTTTAATAAAACTTATATTTTTTGGAAGGATTTTAAATTCTCTTCAAAACAAGATCCATTGTTGATAGTAAATTCGGAAATTCTATTTTTTCGAAAGAAAATAGCTAGGATGAAATTGGTTGCATCCTGAATTAGAATAAAATAGAAAAAATTATTCAAAAAATAGCTTGGATGAAACTGGATGCATCCTGTTTAAACTAAGAAAATAAAATATTCGAATAATAGCTAGGATGAAACTGGTTGCATCATGGTTTAAAACAAAATTGAAAAAAAATATTCGAATAATAGCTAGGATGAAACTGGTTGCATCCTGGTTTAATATAAAATTGAAAAAAAATATTCGAATAATAGCTAGGATGAAACTAGTATCATCATGTTCAAAACACTCTAAAACAATCGGTACATGGCTCAAAAGTGCTTGAGAAGAAAAAAAAACTAAAAATAACAAAATAGGAAATCTGCAAGGTTTTTTTGGTGTTAAAAATTAACTGTTACAATAAAGTTGAAGATAAACGTTGCTGATTGGTTGAAGAAACCGTTGCAGGTGAAAATAAACGTTACAAAGATGAAGAACAACGTTACTAATGGGTTGAAGAAACCGTTGCAAGTGAAGATAAACGTTGTAAAGATGAAGAACAACGTTGCTAATGGGTTGAAGAAACCGTTGCCTTTTCTCTGTTCTTCATCTTCTTCATCAGCAGCAGAACAAAAAAATTTGATTTATTTTTTCGATCTTTTTGGCTTCCTGAGCTCGACCCAACCTTCCTAAAATCATTTGTGACTCAATCAAACCTTCCTAACATCGTATGATGTAAAATACTGATTCAAAAAGAAGAATGTGGAAGAGAATAAAAGAAAATATGCAGAGATTTGATAAGAGTCCTGTTAATGAATCCCTTATCTTTGTTGCAGAGAGAGACATCGATAAAGAAAAATTATAACAAAAGAGGCGAAAATACAATCAAGGAGTCGTTTCGAGCTTTACAAATATATAGTATATAATTAGACTTTGCTGCATTAATTTAGACGTCAAATTTGTGGGGTAGGTATGGCTTGATTTTCACTATCTCTTTTCCTTCACTTCTAACTGATATCTAAATTTTTTTTGGAGCATGATCATCAGTGTTCGTTAGCATGACTCACTAATCCTACATTAGATAGAAAGAAAAGGGTATATTGGTACATTAGTTTTAAATTTTATGGGTAGAATATCCAAATTGGATATTTGGAAAGTATCTAAAAGATTCATGGGTATTAGAAAAGTATCTAAGTTTACTTGTCTTCTACACCCAGAAAATGGAAAATATGGGATACTAAGCCAATAAAAAATAAAAAATAATTAAGACAAAAAATTGGAGATATAATAAATAAAAATGGAATTATAATAAAAGAGTTGAAAGAGAAATATTAAAAATAAATACAGGTAAAACTGAAAATTAGGTTATAATTGAAGACGAAAACTAAATTTGCACATCTATATGCTTAGTTTTCGTCCTCCACAACTGAGTTAAAAGAAAAATATTAGGAATAAATAAAGTTTACTTTTTGACGGAAATTCAATTTTCATCCTCCATTTTTTAGTTAAAATCAACACACATTTATATACTCTACTAGTTAAGTTAAAGATTTTGCCCATATTATAACTAAAAAATAAACCATAATAGTTAACCTTAACTACAATATGGTTAAAAATAAGATAAAACCCCATCATAATGCTTGACCTTAAGCATACCGCATATTATAACTTACATATTCTACTTATTTTCATGATGCACTCGCTCGTTTTGACTATTTAAGTGTTCA
Source organism: Papaver californicum (assembly GCA_023531435.1). Taxonomy (NCBI): domain Eukaryota; kingdom Viridiplantae; phylum Streptophyta; class Magnoliopsida; order Ranunculales; family Papaveraceae; genus Papaver; species Papaver californicum. The sequence goes on along the minus strand of JAJJMC010008370.1, from coordinate 4,395,676 downwards.
CACGGTTTTCTATTTTACTTTACACGTTTGAAAATTTCTTAACCAGTGGAAATGTTATTTTACTAATCTAGCTATGATTTAACCTTTCACTTGTGGTTTTGTGCAGTTAAAAGGATACACTGCCAAAAGATACCATGGTGATCTTGTGAATTGTGCTACAGTGAATTTTTGTTGACATGTTATCCTGTTAATATATTAAGTGAGTTCTTTTTCGTTACGCATATGTCATAACTGATCAACTTTACTTTACAGGTTTGATTTCCTTTGTGCTCTAATTTTTATTATATAGAAAAAATTTTATTGAAAAATGATTTATAGTTTTTATTCACTTAAAAAAACTATAATCGTTAAAAACTAGTATCATCGTAGATTTGATTACATTTATGGTAAACTAAAAATCACATACGGTGATTCATAAACTTACGAGCAATTCGGTTTGGTTTCTTCACTCATTTGGTATATTTATATATAGTTTGTATTTATTTATAAAAAATCATCCGTCAACCGCAAAATAAATTTTCCGTATACGATGATTAATATGACTTTTTTTTTATTTGTCAATTAAATCATGGTAAATTATAAAAGCGAATTGATATTGGTATTTCTCCATCATTTCCGTTAGATGAAAGATTGATATTGGTGTACCCAAATTTATTTTAACCAATACGGTTTGATCTTTTTTCGTCGATTCAAAAAGAATGGCACACTGATCATAGGTTTACAAAAAACCTTAACCATAAAATATGGTTTTCTCTACTAATTTACAATTGGTTTCCACTTCTTACAGGAAATCATCCATCAACCAATAAGTAGACTTAAAAATAAATAAATATGTAATTTTTTATTTTCTTAAAAGAAACATTTAAACCAATTGACATTAATTTTTTCTATCAATCCCAAAGGATGTGATATTGTTATTATGCTATTAACAATTCCAAATACCAAAATGAGAAATTGCTGCATTCTTGAGGGATATTTAGATATTTTAATTTGTTTTCATGGTAATAATCTCTAAATTTTGGGACCGTTCCACTTGAAACTGGAATACGGTTGGAAACATTAGATCAATGGGTATGCACCCGGATTGTTAGCCCATATCATTAGTCCTTGTAGTGACTAAATAGATCTTAAAATTGATTTCTTTTGATAAAGAATGTGTCCATAGTTTTATTCTGAATCAATTTTTATTTTTCTAGAGTTTTTATTTTCATATTTTATATGCTTTTGGCAGTAACATATAAAATCCGTGATTGATGTTCAATTTGTATATCAAGTAGACAACAATTTTATTTTATTTTAGGAAAATTCTTTTATGGATCTTGAAGTTAGTATCTAAGGTCCAACCTAATGTTGTTGAAATCCAGAAATTATTATGAGTATATTTCCTCGATTTAATCAAATAATATTTTATGAAACTTGTTTTCATATATGAGATGAAAATATTTTCGCCATAATCAGGGAGAGACTATATACTACCGGAAGTTTGTGTTACTTAACTTGAATGTAATATCATTTTCTTTCCCATTATGGTCAAATCGATAAAGGCTACAAGTATATGATTGGTGCGAAATGCTTCATTTTGCTTTTATATAAAGCTTATGCCTCTTGAAAAGGAAGATCAAATCGGATCTAGTAAATAACTTGGTAGTGCTCCAATTGAGACTACCAAAACACAATTCACATTCTCAAAGTTAATATTTCTTCACTTGATGATGATGATGATGAGATTAAAAAGTCCGCGAAGGGCGCTGGTTTAAGTTTTTCAATATATGCATTTGAGAACTGTGAGAGATTATGGTAAGAAAATATGGTTGTCGAATGTTCATTTATAGTTTATGTTGAAATATGGTTGTTAACCCCTTTGTAGAGAAATACCACATATGTGATTGGTAAGCACAAAATCCAAATTATGTTGAATAAAAATCTCTTAAAATAATATAATATTTGGATCCATGACTTAACACCTTAAATGTGCAAGCCTGAATTCTGAAAATTATAGATTAGTGTAGTTTTCATGCGTTATAAGAAAACTACGACCGTTGTAAAAACGATTTGTGGGTTTCATTTTTTTTCTCGAACCCTAGGATTGGTTCAATAATACTTTATTCTCCCTGTATGATGCATTTGGAGTGGTAGTCCTTGAAGGAATCGTATTAAATTCACACACTAAATATGGCCAGAGACCATATTCGAATTTGTAATCCTTGGAGGATTCAAATTATATTCACGAAGCCACCTGAATCGATAATGCCAGGTTTAACAATCCTTTATGTGTTTTTAGAAATTTGGTACAAAACCAAAAGTCCAAATAAATTAGTTGATGATATCAGCTTTATAGGTCTCTTGAAGAGTCATTAAAAACACTGAAATTCATGTTTTAGGAGCATAAATTTTATTTTATCTTAAATCTTCAGTTTAAGAATTATGCTAGCATAAACTCGTCTACGAGATAGTCTAGAGTTATTATTTTGATGCTTGTTTTTTTTTATAATAAAGTTGGGTTTGGATCCATATATACGTTAAAAGTTATACTCTTTTCCCTTCATTTCAGGTTTTTTCCCATGTGATTTTCGTGATAAAGTTTTAAAGAAGGCAACATTTCACTGGCGTTTAATTTCATTCCTAATGTTGATATTTTACTATTTTTCCTTCATCCATACTTTGTCCCATTGGGTTTTAATGAAAAGTTTTTAGGGAGGAAATCTATTCAACATGGTGGTCATCCAAGGGGGAGTTGTGTAATTTCGTTTATTAAGTGGGTGGGAACGTTTGGTTAGACCAAATCAACATAACTATCTCTATTATATTCGTATTTAAGCACTTTGTTGAAGAAACTACTTCAACTACTTTTGCAGATCATTTCCGGGAAGCTAGCTAGCATTCCATGACACAAGTCTTTAATGTGGTTAAAGAAGCATGACGACTCAAGAACGCTATTATTCGTAGACAGTACCGCTTGTGTATCATGAAGGAAGACTTTATCAATCAACATTCAAGAAATTTGTTCATCGAAATTGGAAAGTCTCAACTCAAAGATTTGCAAGACAAGATTTGATTGCACCATCATCAAAGGTGCATTTATTGGACTTATCATGTTGTACTATTTTTCTTTTGTCAAGGTTTTGACGAGGCAATGTATGTGTGTCCAACATTCTATGAGTCTTTACATGCTTATGCAATTTCAGGTTATTCTCTATTGAGTTTTCCTGGTATGTCTGTAATGACTTAGCTACAATGGTCATCAAGGGGAGTGTTATAAACCAAGTTTATTTAGTAAGATTCCCTTTGTGTCTAACATTATGTTTTCCATATACTTGGATACCAAATCTCTTATCCTTATACATAGAGACATAAATCCTTGTATTTCTACACACAAGAATAATATTTCTCTATTTTTTTTCTAAACTTTCTGTTCTTTCTTCCTTGGTTTATAGTTTTATAACATTAAGGATATTTTATCATCCATAAATGATAGCTAAAGTCAGGGGCGGAGCCAGATTTGTAGTATAGAGGGTGTAAAAAAAATCCCTTCCTATGTTAGAGGGTGTAAAATAGGCTTGAAAGATAATTTTATACCAAAAAAAAAGCAAAATACCTATAATTGGGCTTGGATTGGGCTTGGAGCTAGCTGGGCAGGGTGTGCAACTGCACACCCTTGCTCTACACTAGCTCCGCCCCTGGATAAAGTTAGTAATTGGGTCCGCTTGATGCATGTGTAAATATAATAAAAAACTGACACGTTAAACCGTAATTATTTTGAAAACTACATTACCTATATAACCTATAGTTTTTTGGTGAAACGTCGCAAGTATGATAAAAAATGGAATAACAAACCATTGTGGCATACAACGTAAATACTTTATCATATTAGGGTTTTAAATATTATTATGTTCCAAGTTATCTTTGGTACGCGATGTGCATGCTAAAATCGTTAACTAACCATCAATCATACTAAAATCCTAGAGTATTGTAAAATGAGAACAAAATAAATAAGGGAATCAAATTAAATATAGGGCTAAAATTGGAAACTCAAATGAAAATGACATACCATGTAAATAAGTCATAATATAGGTTTTGGGTTTAAACGAACTAATTTACATTTATAGCCTAAAATTATATATGTAATACACTGAAAAAAATAAAAACAGGGGAAAATTAAACTCTAATTAAAGTTAAATACTAAATTACATTAATTACTCTTAATCATTTAAGCAATGTTTAGGGGAAAAAATAAAAATAAGGGTAAAATGGGAACTATAGAAAGTCCAGCTTCAAGCACCATTCACCCCATAGTTCCCTTTATAGTAAGAGATATCAATGAGAGATATCTTGGACATAGAATAAGTTCACCAGAATTCCAACCGAAAATTGGCGACTAAAGAAGATGTGTCAAATTTAGAAGGCACTTAAAATCGAATATAAGTAGGAATTGAATTGATGAAACAAAACCTTAGGATTCTATTTCAACCTATTAAATAGGTTTTGATCAGTTTGGATGACCGGTTTAGCAAATTCGGTGAAAACTTTAACTAAGTTGTTCAATTTTTCTAAACCACTGCGCAACAATAGTCAAGTATAAGACAAACAACATTATTACAAGTATGTTTTCTGCAAAGATCTAAGTTACAAGAGCATAGCTATTCCAAATTAAAACATAAATTTAACCTAAGTAGTAGGTAAAAGATCCATAAGTATTAAATATTTTTACAGAGATCTATGTTAAAAGTAAACAATACCGCTCAAAGTTTTAAATCCTAATAACGTAGAGAAAATATTACAATTAAAATGCTAAACTGGATTGGCTCAGTTTCATCCGTTCTCAGATAAAGCAATCCATTATTAAATATAGTTCAATTGGTTTTCGGCATTTCAGGGTCCTGTTTTTTTCACCACACAAGACATCTTTTTTTCACAACGGTTAGCTAGGTCAACTCGTGGAGATTTGTCAAAGTTTAAAGAGAAGAAAAAACCTTCTAGTTCACCACTGATTTTTCATAGCCGTCCAGTTTCGATTTACGAACGTATTGATAGGGATGTGAATTGAAGTACTGGTTGGTTCATTCTTTGTATGTAGATCATAATGACCCGGTTGATAAAACGGTCGTTTGACTATTAGCGATTTGATGACACCGAAAAAAAAAAGACTCTAGTCATATGTAATCTACTAATAGTTTTATATCAAGTGTTTTTGATGGTGAGATTATTTATGGAGAAACTGCGATTGTTATTCATTGAAGATTTTTTGTTATTTTTTTGAGGTCTAAAATAATTTGTTGAGAATGTTATTTTGAAGTGAAAAACACCAAGAACATCTGGATGAAGAAGATGATAAATAGTACCAAGTGAAACCCACATATGTATACATGTGCATTCTAAGTATGTAGGTGCATATTGTATGTACGTCCACCCTACTAGAAAAAATTAAGGAAGAAAATGATAACCAATAGTCCATACAGACCCGCACGCCCGTATACCAAAAATACGTGCACTTTTTTCTAATCATATTAAGGATTTTGTTTGATTAATTTGATTACTGGTAGATGCATGGATCTCTGCGTATACCACACTGATAGCTTATAGTACGTGCACACACTTATACTAGTTGTGCACCTCCCCTAATTAAGATTAATATTTTGTTTCATTACTCGTGATTACTAGTAGATATGAAACTCTACACAGATTATATATGTTACCTTAACACACCAATGTGAAGGTCTTCGTTGGGTACTTATCATCATATACTTTGTTAACTTTGTTTGTTAACTTTGTTAGTAGTAGTGCACGTATATATAATGTACATACGTGTGTATTCACGTGGACCAGTGGTTATTTTGGATATATTTGTCTGTCAACATGGAAATTTTAGACCCCTTGCTCAAGATTTGGGTGAAGTCTACGCAACAGACCTACGCAACATAGCACATGTTTCATTGAATCATTTACGTAACTACCCCAATAACAAAGAAGGAGGCCATACAAACTTGATTTTTACTCGTGGACGCCATGTATCGAGTCATTTTCTTTGTTTTTGAAAACATCAAAGGTATTTAGGTTTTCAATGGAAATTATTTTTTATTTATGTTTTGTATTTTTTATTTGAGTTTGTGAAATAAAATAGAGTTTTTAGTCCCTTTCAATTTGTTTAGATACAAAGGCATATGTCTAAGAGAACACATCTCCCTGTCTTGTAGAACATGACAATATTTAAACTCCCAGAGGAGGAATTGTACCATTCGAGCCTTTTCTTTATGTTTTTTCCGACATGTTTAAAAAAGGATCCTAGAGTGTCTAGGATTAGGCCAGGAGGGTCTCTTAACGGTTTCTTTTTTCTCCTCGTCGAAGTAATTTCACAAAGACTTGTCATGGAAAAGAAGAAAGGGGGACAAGCACACTTGGAGAGCGAAGTACAACAAAGAGTTATATACTACGTCCGGGAAGGATGAATCGCCCCCGGAAAAAATCTATTGATTCTCTTCCGTTGAATCGTAGGTGCGATGATTTACTTCACGGGCCAGGTCTCTGATTCGAATTTAGGATGGCTCAGCTGCGCTATGGAAAACAATAGAAGAAACATCTAACTCTTTCATGCATGTTCAACTTGTCTCAGGAGGATAGAAGTCAGTTGGTAAAGCTCCGTTCTTGCAATTGGGTCGTTGCGGTTAGGGTTGAATGTCGAATTGTCCAGGCGGTAATGATAGTATCTTGTACATGAACCGGTGGCTTACTTTTTCTAAGTAATGGGGAAGAGGACCAAAACATGCCACTAAAGGAATCTACTGAGACAAAGATGGGATGTCAAGAATGTAGAGGAGGTAGGATGGGCAGTTGTCCATATCTAGTATGGATCGTACATAAGCAGTAGTTGGAGTCGACGAATCTCCTAGGGTTCCATCCTCTGGGATCCCTAGGGAAGAGGATCAAAGTTGTCCTTTTAGAACTTCTTGATGTACTATCTCCCTTCAACCCTTTGAGAGAAATATGGCAAAAGGAAGCAAAATCCGTAGACCGACCCTACCGTCTCGACCCCGTAAGAACTACGAGATCACCAAAGGACACCTTTGACATCCAGGGTTCACGGACCGACCGTAGAACCTTGGTCAATAAGAAGAACTCATTAGATTTCCACTCTCATATTGAGAAGTAAGGGTCGGAGATGGGCAATCACTCATTTTTAAAAATAACATTCTTAAGACCAAAGAGTCGGGCATAAAAGGGGGGAAAGCTCTGCGTTCCTGGTTATCCTGTAACTGAATTCTCCGGACCGCAGGAATCCTTAGAATGAGTTTCCAACTCAGTACATTTTGAGATTTTGAGAAGAGTTTCTCTTTAAGGAGCACAATACGATAAAAATTCTAAGATGTGTTCGAGGGGAGTTATTGTCTATCTTTAGCCTATATGGTAGAATCGATCGGAGAGGCATGAAAGGAGATGGTTTTCCCTGTGGAGGATATCAGCGGTTCGAGTCCGCTTATCTCCAGTTCGTGAACTTAGCCGATACAAAGGTATATGATAGCACCCAATTTTTCCGATTTGGCAGTTCGATATATAAATTATCATTCATGGACATTGATAAGATACTTCCATTTAGAAACACCTTAGGATGACATTGCCTTAAAGTTAACGGCGAGGTTCAAACGAGGAAAGGTTTACGGTAGTTACCTAGGCACCCAGAGACGAGGAAGGGCGTAGCAAGCAATGAAATGCTTCGGGGAGTTAAAATCAGCATACATCTTGATTTTTTTGCTTTTTCCTTCTTAAATGTTTTAGTTTTCTTTATAAGAAATAAAGAACATAAAGTAAAATTAAAAGAATTGAATAAAATATTCAAAACCTGAAACCATGCCCCTTATAATCCATACGTGTTTAATTGTGAATAGTTCACATTGGTTTGATTTGAATAATTTTGGGTTAAGTCATGAACATTGGTGAAAAAAAAGTTTTGAGTGGTGGGGAATATAGGACCCTAAACATATATAACACTAATGTTATAAGTTAAGAAATATCAAATTGTTATGTCGATGATTTATATTGGGAAAAGGAACAATTGAAAAATTATAGAAATAACTTGGTTTTATAATTGTAAAATCATGTGAAGAACAAGCGATCGAATATATACGAGCAAATTGTGTGTTTTGTGCTCAGATATAATATTTCAGATATTACCCGGGATATGATAACCTTAACAAAACAAATATGGATATCAAATTTGACTATCCGTATTAGAGCATTGCTCGGTTGAACCCACCCATCGTTGGTAACTTGGTATATCAGGTTTGGTTGTCAAGTTTAGTTCCAAAACTCGAGTTGCTTGAGTAGATTACTAAAGTCAATTTCGTTAGGTTATACTAGGAACATAGAAATATTAAGACTTTCTTTAGTTACTTATGAAGACCTGAGGACGTATCAAAGAAAACAAAGACATTATCCTTCAGTTCTAGGTTAGTAACTACGAACCTGAATTGTTCCATTTCAGTCTATTGTTTTTACAAGTTTTCATTGTAAACATAGCATATGAAGTTAAGTTTGTTAGAATGACTTTAGTGTTGGTGAAGACTGAATGCAGGACTATAAACTGGATTATTTATGGAATATATCTCTGTTATGTTCTTGATTTCTTGTTTTGAATAGATGAAGCCATCTATTTTTATAGTCATGTCGTAAACACACTGATTTCGTAAGTTGTGGAAGTTAAGAAGATATGGAGAAGTGATGATCGTGGAGATTATAGTGGAGTCATGTCCAATAAATCAGGAGGACTGTATGACCACTATACTCCTCATCTCTCAACTATTCTTAACCAACCCACCAATTATTACCTTCTAGTCGTGGATATGTTGTCACATAGAACATTTCCGCAGATCGCCAGACCAATACCCCAATGAGAATCTCCCCATGTGACACATTTGATGTCTCGTAGAAAAATAGTAAAGTCACAGACTATTACTATTTTATTTCAATCAATTCAATAACTTGCTAAAATTAGTGAGGCAAGTCACTCAGTTTACTAAGTTATTTAAATAGACTGATCAGTGTCAAGTCTAGTAAAAATAGTAATCTTAGTAGTCATGTACTAACTTAAGAGTAACATGGCATAAATTTGGAAGTGTATGAAGCCAAGATTATACAAAAGTTCTCAAGGAGGAATAAGCAACAAATATAGTGTTCTCAAGAACAAAAATATGCGATGGCATTAAGCTAGCACAAGAGAATTAGCGCCAGCATAAGATGATGTTATACGATAGTTAGCGCCAGCAGTAGGTTGACGCTTATTGAGAATGCTAGCTCCATCAATAGGATGGCGCTTATTGAGAATGTTATCTCCAGCAATAGGCTGGCGTTGTTAGATTGTTAGCTCCATAGGATGGCGCTGCTAGCATTGTTAGCGACAATAATAGGATGGTAAAACCGATCTACATTGGCCGATATTTTATATATCGCCTAGGTTAAAGGCCGATATAGGATAAATTCCGATATTATATGTTGGTACGACCGATATTAACTACATTGGATGTGCGTTAAGTATCAAGCATCTTTGGTGCAAGCTTAGCAAGATCCAGTATTTCAGAAAAGAAAAAAAAATCATTTTAACTTGATCTTTCAGATTGTCACTCTTCTGATTTGACAACAGGTTTCTTTCTAAACTTGGGATACTTATGCTCCTATCCATTTTTCAAACAAATTTTGGAAAGAAAGATTATACAACTCATTAGTGTCTTCCACTACGAATAATTGATACCATCAAATCTTGGTGGTACGCTAACTGAGTTTTTTTATGGTTCACCCTTAACCTTTTTCTGACTCATATCTTATAGGTTGTATTGCACCTAACACCGACTATTAGGTCTTTATCGTGTTTGTTTGCTATGATGATACAAATTGAAATAACGAGGGTACCAAGTATGATAAGTGCATATTTTACATACTTAGAGTGTCAATTTCATGCTAGTATTTGCTAGGTTTCTTGTGAATTATTGCATATGACGTTTGTGTTTTTTTAGTTATCTTTTAGTAGGTAAAATCATCCAAAAGAAGTGAATCGACACTTAATTGTGTAAGAAAGAAGTGCTACAAGTGAAGAAGATCCAAAGACCAGAAGGAACTTGTCAAAATCCAATATTTCTTGTCATCATCTCGTATAAAATGAAGAATTGAAGCCAATGGTGAAAGAATAAAATCATTCCGACTTCATATAAAGAAGTTATGGGAGAAAATAGGAATTATACTTGTCGGTTTCACAAAAATGACATTGAAATGAAAGTTTAATTGAAATTTTATAAAGGAAATACTGCACCAACGAGTTTTACTCAGGTCTGCACTTTTTGAATAGGGTAATTTGCTGGTTGGTCCTGAAAACCCGGTACTAGTTATCATATAGTCCACCGGGAAAAACCAGTTATCTTGAGGTCCAAAATCCTTTTGAAAAGTTAAAATTAATGTTATGGCTATTAGTATTCACGTGTGAACCATCCATGTACTCCACCTCCTACACGTCTCAGTTTCTTATAATCCGAATTTTCAGTTTCAGCTTCTTTATTTCGTTTAAACCTGAAATCTAGGGCACGATTTTTGGAAACCACCTGAAACTGAAAAATCTAGGTTATAGAAACCAAATTGAAAATTGGAAGAAAACAAATCGTAAGAAAACCCAATATTAACCTAGGCCAACAACAAATCATCAACAAATCATCAACAAACGCACATATATGTTTCATTAAATCACACAGTGAAAAATGGTTACAACAAGAACGATCAACAGAACAATAAAAGAAGTAATTGAAGAAAAAAATACTTCACCATCAAAAACCAAGAAAAAAATTGTTGCTCCATCACCAACAACAAAAAGGAAGAGAAATAAAGGGGAAGAAAGCAATTTTACCTAAAAAAGTTACAACTTCTAATTTCACTTCTGTTTCTAATGTTGCTTGAAAATTTAGTAGATTCTTCTTTTTTGGTTCACTTTTAGGGGTTTGTGGTTTGAATTACTCAATTTGTTAGGTTTTTTTATATTTATATGGATGATTTTGATTTATTTGGAATGTCAGTAACACGTTCTTTGTTTGAGTAAAATTGTTGTCATGTTACGATGTGTTGTTATTATGGAACAATACATATTGACATGTACCATGTGAAAAACATCTCTTATGCTTGAATAAGAATCAATACATGTTGATATGAACTGTTGGTACTTTATCTTATATAGATATTAGGTACATATCGATATGTACTAACATACAAAGGGGAAAAAGTGTAAAAAACAATATGTTTTGACTGTAACATATCAATATTACTAATGCTTAAATGAACATCATTTCCACCATTACATATCAACATGTACAAATGGATAGGTTTCTGATACTTCTTATATGTATATCAATATGTACTTTAGGTTTCTGGTGCTTGTTGATATGTACTCATTGTTGTGTATGAATTAATAGTGCATATATGTACCTCATTCTTGTGTCCATCAGTACATATTTTTAAGAGATAGGTTTTGTAGGAATTTTTCCAATTAAGACTAAGAATATGTGAATTCTGGTTTTATTTTAATTATTATTAGCTGGACTGTAGTTGTTGCTTGAAACTGAACATGCGTTTAGGAAAATGGCCGTTCGATAGTTCTTTTTCGATGTCTGTTCAAGATTTACAACGCCAAAAGTTAATAGTATGATGTGGGATCGTACTAATAGTATATTACTTCACATTTATTTATTTTTTTCTTCATTTTATAAACTTCAAAGTTGTATATTATTGTAGGACAAGGATCAGGGTCAGGTCATGATGTACCAAATTCCTCAAGAGCTCATCAAACACTAACGATACTCGTTGTGGTTGAGACATTTATTTCATGGTTCTAAAGAAAGCAAAAGAAAAGAAAGATAACTAAATCTTATAACAAGAGAAAAGAAAATGTACTAAGAAGAATTTCTTTTCATTGGTACAAAAAGAGAGAATTATTTATTTTAGTTGTAATATTTCAATAACTACCATTAATTAATTCCATTCACTCACTCCCCAAAAACAACACCCACCAAACCAAGCACTCAGAAGCACTACCCATTCACCAACAAAAACCACCTGCACCAACTCCGGAACCCACCACCAGTACTACTCACTCACCTCAAGAAACTAATAGGTATCGAAGTCCAATAGGGGAAATTTTCACAATAAATCAACCATGTCAATATTGCATTTGAGGTATAACAAACATATCAAGCTCTGGCAAAAGGCAATTTCATTTTTTTCATTTGCAAAAAACCTATTTCATGTAAATCCTTCAACAAACACACGAAAGTTCTAAAATCAACAACTAATTAAGAAGATGAAAATCAGAAGGAAAACAAGAAAAATCCAAAAGTGTACTTACCATTACTGTACTATTCATTTTTAGCTTCCCTTCTATGATTTCTTTCATAAATCGCATTGCATAAAATCCAGATTCCCAATTATTTTTATGTTGCGGGATATGCTAATATTCAGGCAATATGCAATATACGGGTTAATAATGTTTAATTTTTCAATTTATCATCACAATTAAGTTAGTGCGCTTACTTGTGGAAAACAAAACACAGTAGAACCATTTGAATGTCTTTTTTTAAGGCATCCTTCCAAAACCTTGGATGACAATAAGTTTAAGTAAATACGAAAATACTTAATGACAATACAAAATTAGTATGAAAAGAGAAATCTAATTGACCTTTGCATGATTTTGTCAATTTCTTTATCTTGTTGTCCCCCTTGCGAATCCAACCACCATACATTTTGAATACTCAAGTTCACAACCATTAAGACCCAATGATGGTTGTAATGTACAAAATAACCGAAGTTAATAACGTCTTCCAGTAACCAAGAAAATACCTAGGGCATGATAATACATTTTCCTTCATCAACCACAGAACTTGTCCAAAATAAAGGAAATATTTGTTGAATGCATATAAAACATATGGGTCATGTTCTAAAACACCACCAAAGGAGACAACTCAGACATCATCTTCTTCAACAAATGAAAATAGAGGACATTCTAAAACCAAATACAAGTGTGCTTAATCTTACTATTGAAACATATAACTAACTCCAATACTTACTTCTTCACATAGGGTACGAAAACAAGTTATGCGGTTGTTTTTTTCATCCGCGCTACCAAATCACAGATCAATTTTGAAGAACTGGATGCACTTGTAGTTATTATCGTAGGATCCATAGAGGTAAACTTGTTTTGTTTTCTTGCCGAGAGAACTTTTTGATGCAAATACCTGAAAATCGATCCATGTGAAGCTATAAGACTTTATGATAAATACATTGTTGATTATACTACTACATATGAGGATAACGTCTACTATTACCTGATGTAAATAACAACATCAGTAACAGATGCCCGCAGATATTCTCGATATCGCCTTCTGTAATATATACAGAGTCATTGGTTGCCGTCTTGAAAACATTGGCCTTCATTGTAGCAAAAACTTCCCCCCCTAATTTTTTTAAATGGCAAGTTGCATCATGCAAAAATTTCTCAAGGAAATCCAAAAGAGATGTGTATCTTCACCCTACAAATAAGATTCATGACTAGAAAGTACAAAAGTAATAATAATTAAACAGGTCAAAGAACACAATGCAACATTAGCCACATACTTTTTCCTCTATGACTACAAGTTCTTTGGGCCACACCAAGTATGTCCCTAAAGCATCTCTGACGGTTACTATCTCATCTTCAACTGGTATTGGGACTAGTGCTTCAAGATCTTTAAAAGACAGGACATGAACATTGAAATTATCTTCACCCAGCACAACATTATGTACCTTTTCTTTGTTGGTGCTGGCAAAGACATTTCCAGCTGCAACCTCATCAGAGTCTATAAATAACTTGCATGGTTTTCCCTATATGTATTGACCAATTATCTTGTACAAAATAATAATGAAAAGAAAAAAAAAAACTTAGAATACTACAACTCAACCATGGGATATGTCAAAGACTACCTTCCCAATTCCAGATCTTTGAGCAAAGGTATCTGTAGGAGATTTAGAAACCTGATTATGAGATTGCATCAATAGACCTATTAATCAACTATTATGGTAGCCAATGAACACAACTAATATCCAAGCTATATATTGGGTAGTGGACAATTAGTTACCTTCTTATGCTTAGACTTGAGATAAATATCACTCCTGGATCTCTTCCTCTTAGGAACAATTTGTTTTAGTAACGAATTAGTTTTTGTCTGAAAACAGGAAATCTAATATTTAAAAAAGAAAAAATAAATCACTAATGAGATCAATGAAATAGTTTGGTCAAAATGTTAAATAATTAAAAACAATTCAGATGTATGTACACCATTTCATGCAGGGGGAAAAAAATATTTTAAGGCATGCCTTCTCAACTTCAGAACTCCTTGTAGTAGCAGTAACGGATTTCTGGAGAGAAAATTTTAGTTGGCTCTCAATAAGATTAAAAATTAGAGTAACAAAAGAAAAAATAAAAAAATGGCCACAAAATAATAATCAAAAAAATATGGTAAAATTTATCTTTTAAATTATGGGACTTCTTGACGATTCAGACATTGTTTGGCTGAGCTAGATGGCGGTGAGATGCCTTCTCAACTTCAGAACTCCTTGTAGTAGCAGTAACAGATTTCTGGAAAAGAAGTTTTGGTTGGCTCACAACAAGATTTAAAACTAGAGTAACAAAAGAAAGAAATAAGAAAATCGCCACAATATAGTAATAAAAAATGTGGTAATATCTACCTTTCGAATTTTGGGACTTCTTGACGATTCAGACATAGTTGGCTGAGCTAGATGGGGGCGAGATGCGGCGGATGACTAAAATTTAAAAAGAATATCAATAATAAATATGAGAGTCAATATAATATATAACGTACCATTATTCAATAAATATCCATATTGCCTTCTACAGGCAATTGCATATTTTGAAAATTAAATTTGCATATCACCTATGACTTTGTCGGGATTCTAAAACCTCCTTTTCTAATACATCATTTGCTAGTTTCAAACGCTTATTTTACTCTAGGACTTCCTCGTACTGTGCCTTGGTTACGCTGAAGCGACTTCTCAGTTTACCAAAGAATGCAGTTGGGGTGATGTGTTTGCCAGCTGCCCTGACTCTTCCTGGATGCTCAGGACCAAAAAGATTGGTTATCGCATCAATATCGCTATCTTCATCAACTGTCGTATCTTTATATCTTTTTTCAAACTCATCCTGCACAAACAGAAAATATTTATAAAATAGGAAGAAATTAAATTAAGAGAAACCATACCTTTATGTCTCTTTTCAATCTCATCCTACACATGTAAGAAAGCTTACAATTTCATCACCTTTTTGTTTACACGCCTCATCTTTGTATTCTTCATCAACCTTTCAGGCTTCCTTCCACAATACACCTCGATCAATTTCATCTAGTGTGTAGTCACCCCTCTCTATCTGCTCATTTGAAATTTAATGGATGAACAACCATAAAGATAAAGATATAGCTAGTTACATATTACAAGATAACGACAATAATAAAAACAATTACGTACTAATATCTCCTTTAGCCCGTCGTAACCATTACGGCCAAAATGGTGGTTGTAAATATTTTTTGATCTCTTCTCTGATTGGTTTTCATGTATATCCTTTAAACACAAACAAACTTGCTTTAAGGGATATAAGTGGAAAAAGTTTAACAAGGAAACAACTAAAAGAAAATATAGATATGTACACCTCAAACTCTTCACTCAATCTGGATTTCACAAATCTATCCCACTGTTGTTGCTTAATTTGTGGATATTCTATTGGGGGCTTCTTGAGTTTCTGAGTTTGATCCTTGTACTTCCGAATTTGTTGTGTGAGTCTAGACTTAAAGTTTCTCCATAATTCTCCATATCCACTAAGCAAAGTTTTTTTCAAATCTGATTCGACTTCAAATCGGCTCTTAACACAAGCAATTTAAAAACGTTAATACAAGAAACATATTAGTATATTACATGTAATACATATAAAATACATGTGTATAAAATTTGATATTCATTCATACAAATACCTGTATTAATTGCCACAGTTGGTCCTTCTTTGAAAGAGGTACATATTTCCAAGAGTCGATGTCTATTGGGATCTGCGCCCTTGCAATAACTCCCATGTAGCTTTTCAAATTATCTTGTCCCTTACTTTTGGTAGACCGTCTTCATTCAAAAGTATTTGTTTCTTCTTCAGTATGTTCTCACTAGCGAGAAGCGGTAACCTCGTAATACTTCGAGGTTTATTTTTAGCTACAATTAACAAATCATTATTAACAAGAATAAGTAAGCTAACACAAACAAAAACAGATATAAGAAATCTGGTTCCTCGAAGCTACTTAACATTCTGAAATAACAATTTAATTATCTTATGTTGTTTCTTAATACAGTTTGTATTGTTCTCTGGCTGAGCTCTGAATCAGGCTCTGAACTAGACGTTGAATCATCCATTACTAGAAAACCACATAATAAATGTTAGCATGTACAAGTAAATATTAATTTCCAGGTAACATTAATGAACCTTCTCCAACACTACACAATATTGTAATTATTAACTTCCCAAATATAACACCCCACAAGCATATTTACCAACACGACTGTACATAACTAGAAGAATTGATGAACAATGAACATCATAGGTTAAGATTATTTCTTTAATCAAAAATGTTATAACCCTAGACAAAAATGGTTATGTATTGATTTCATAGAGAATAGATGAAAAAAAATGGTACCTCCTAGTGTTGGTGCAACAGAAACCAGATCTTTGTTGAAAAGAGGAGAAAAAAATGGTGATTTTCGTTTTAAGAAAAAATGCAAGGGAGCAGCCAGGGGAAACAACAGTAAAACTTGGACGTTTTATTAAAAAGCCAACTAAAAAAACACTCAAATCATTGATATACTTGTTAGATTTAACTAACTCAATATAGCTTACAGAGTAGCACTTGTTATAAACCAGGAACAACGACATATATAGGCAGATAAATTTAAATAAACCAGTTAATGAGAATAAAATAATTGCATGCAAATTAAATCGTGACTTCTAGGGAAGATCATTAGCAGGTTAGTGAATTAATCTGAATCTAAATATGAATCGCCTACCATTGAAATTTCATCATCCATTGAACTTTCATCATCCGTTGAACTCTCATTGTCTACTGGATTATCTTCTTATCTTGGGTTGGTATTTTTATTAGTTTTTATATTGTGCTCTTTCGTGAGTCTTCAATCCAGACACCATCATCATTGTTATGCAAAAGAGCAAACTGAGACTCATAATTGATGTCGAACGAATCCGCAGCTGGAACTGTATTTTCGAAAGTATGAATACCTTCAAAGACCAATGACTCATCTACAAACTCTTCCATATTTACGTCTTTTTCACGTGGTTATATGATGATAGACAACTTAGGGTAAAGTTTGTCTTGTACATAGAACACTTGTTTGGCATGGGAAGCCATAATAAAGGGGTCATTTGTATGAGCTAACCTCCGAAAATCAACTTGTATGAAATCCAAGTCGTCTTTCCTTATTCCATGCTAATTATGTACCCAGGTACACTTGAACATAGGTATCCTTATAATCTGATAGTCGAGAAGCCATATCTCTTGGATCACACCATAATTATAGATGTTATCTTCGTCAACAAGGCTTACTCCGCTATTTTGGTTAACTCTTTTATCATCCCGATCCCTAGTGTGATAACGATAGCCACTGACTTCATATCCTTCAACTTTGAATACGTGGTGACTTGGGCCACATGCTATCCATTTTAATTCTAACGAAATATCATGGTTTGGATTTTGTAGTTCTTCTTCGACCTACAAATCATATTAATAGGTACAAAATAATCAAAAATCATATGTGAAATTGTTTGAGAAATCGATGAGTAAAATACGGTGTGGATATGGACTAGTTCAGAGAAACAATACGAAACTCTTATCACAGCATATATATGTTAATACTGTAGAGGTTCTAAAGCGTATACGGTTAGTTTGACACCATAAAAAAATTATACAAAATTAAAGAAGATAAATCACTTTACATACTTTTGTCTCTAGCCAATCCCTAAATGTTTTGTTATGCTCTTTCAACATCCATTCTTCTGATTTTTCCAGAGACTCTTCCCTCAAATGCAACATGTGTAGCCTGAAATATGAATCAGAAAACATTTATTTGGTAACCCATACATTTCAAATACAGTATAACAAAGTTAAATCGTATAGTTCTTACGCAATGTAAGGCTGCACATCTGTTGTGTATTCAGTACAGTTTGGTGTTCCTGGTTCGGAAATGTGTCACTGACTTGAACTTTCTTAAGGGATGAAAACGGCTTCCCTTCAGAAATAAATCTTGTACTCTCCACGTTTTTTTTTCATCCATCCTATCTGCAGGAACAACGATGGTTACCATCTTTAAGTAGTGAGAGCAAAACTCCACCGTCTCTTCAACAATATAGCCCTCAGTGATGCAGCCTTCTACGAGATTCCGGTTTCGAATATATCCTTTCAGAAACTTTATAAATCTTTCAAAAGGATACATCTATTGGAACCAAACTGGTCTACATAATCTAACCTCTCGAATTAGATGCATGGTTAAATGAACCATGATATCAAAAAAAGACGGAAGAAAATATTTTTCTAATAAGCATAAGGTAACCACCAAGTCATTATGTACTTCTGTTAGGTGATTGACATCAAACTCTTTGGTGCAGATTTCCTTGATAAAAAAAACATAATCTGATTATAATATATCGCACATGCTTAGGAAAAATGGATCGTATAGCTAAAGGAAGAAATTCTTGCATAAGTGCGTGATAATCATGCGACTTTAGACCATACAACTTCAAATCCGATATCGATACCCGGTTTTTCATATTTGAATAGTAACCTTCGGGAACCTTCAACTCAGACAAGGTTTTACAAAAAAAATTATTTTCTTTTGTTGTTAACTTGAAACACGCAGGAGGGAGATAGGCTTTTTTCCCTTTTTCTTTAGGCGCCAATTCAGGCCTCATCCCCAAATCTTCAAGGTCTTTACGAGCATTATAACCATCTTTCGTTTTTTTGGGTATGTTCAGTAATGTCCCCACAATACTCTGAAATATGTTTTTTTCTATGTGCATGACATTTAAACAGTATCGAATTAGCAAGTACTTCCAGTATTCAAATTCAAAGAATATCGACTTCTTCTTCCAATAGATTGGTTTAGTTTTCACTTTCTTTCCCCATAAATTCTCTATCATTTCAACCTGACTGAATACCTCTTCACCATAATAAGGTTTTGGAGCAGGGTCTAACTCCTGGTGACCATTAAAAACCTCTTTCTCCTTTCTAAACTTGTGTTTTCTTGGAAGAAACTTTCTATGACTTGTATAAACATTCTTCTGGGAGTATTTAAACCTAATAGAAGGTACGGTCAGCACAAACTGGACAAGCATTATATCCTCCTTTAGGGCAACCACTAAGATTACCATATGCCGGAAAGTCAGTTATCGTCCATAGAAGTACGGCTCTGAAATTGAATTTCTCTTTTTTGTAGGCATCATAAGCTTCAGCTCCTTCCTCCAATAGTTTCTTCAAATCTTCAATGAGAGGGGCCAAATAGACATCAATATCGTTTCCAGGCTTTTTAGGACCTGATATCAACATCGTTAACATAATGAATTTTCTTTTCATACACAAGCTAGGTAGAAGGTTATAAGTAACTAACATGACAGGCCAACAACTATAACTGCTACAAATTGAATTACTGTTTGGATTGAACCCATCAGTAGAAAGACCTAACCGCAAATTTCGGGATTCTCGGGCAAACTCTGGCCATTTACTGTCAACTTGTTTCCATGCAGGAGAGTCTACATGATGACGTATTTTACCATCTGGAATTCTTTCAAGGTTATGCCATGTCAGGTATTTTGATGTCTCTGGTGATCCAAACCACTTTCTAAATCTAGGTATAGGTGGAAAATACTACATCACTTTCACAGGAACCCCTTTACTTGCGTCTGACGGAGCCTTCTTTTCTTTTCATCTTGAGACTCCGCAGGTCGGGCAAAAATCATCATCTTTGTAATTTTTTCTGTAAAGCACACATTCACTGGGACATGCATGTACTTTTTCATTCTGAACCTATATATACATCAAAGAAAATAGTTATGTTGGACAAACAAGACCAACAAAAGTGAAAACATAGAATAACACAGAGATTTACATGCGTAAATTCAAAAAATAAAAGGAACAATTGTTGCACAATCTCAAACAATTAGTATTTCTAATAAAATTTAAAATCATGAAAAATCGAATAAGCAATAAACAAAAAGTAGCAAAACATGTTATTCGTAGCATCAACTCCTTGAATATAAGAAAGAGAGAAGTAAGAACCATAAGCTTCAGAAATTGCTGCTTGTACCTTTCCTATTGATTCAGCAACAGAACGAAACTCAAGAATACTAGCACAAGTAGAAGCTAATAACTGTGTATCCTTCCAATTAATCGAGTGTAACCCAGACTCGTTTCTTATCTCTATATATTTGGGGTTAGAGTATTGCTTGGTAATCTTTATTCAACTTCTCGATGCTTTCATCACTTGATTTTATATTTGATTCAGCACAAACCCTTGTTTAACCACTCTGTCTCTGCAAATTCTTCAATGGAAGATCAGAAGAAGAGAATAATGTTAAGTTTTTCAACATCAAAGAAACTCCAGAGAAGACGACAATGGATTTTTGTTTTGTAGAATCAACTAATTAAACAGACCCACTAATTTATGGATAACAAACCTACATAAAAAAATTAAGATAACCCCAAATAGTAAACTATGGATTTCACTAAAAAAATATAAAACTTATACCTTGTAAGAAATCACATTTTTTTGAATCTTCAGGACCACCATCAAAACCACAATCAGTTAAATCAAAGAAAAATTCCAGAGATTCATGGAGTTTCTAATGGAGATAAAATAGGGAGAGCTTTAAAGCTCGATTTTTGTACACAAGAATAAAATTGAAGAACTCAGAGCAAGCGGGATTGATATTTAGTGATCGAGAGATAAGGATTGAAGCAAAAGATAAACCCTAGATTAAAGTAAAAAAAAATCCCCTAAGAGAAAAAAACCATGAGAAGAGGGAGATGAGATCTGCTTGTACATAGCTAGCTCAGAATTGTTGAAAGAGATAAGGTTTTTTATCTTTGGAAATAGATAGAAATGGATGGTATTGACAAATTATGCTTAAGAGCTTCTTTTGCGGTTTTCAACAAAATTGAGAGGCGAAGGGGCGTCGAGAGAGACCCATTAACAAAACAGACCACGACCAGTATAGGACTCAACTAATTATCAACATCGTGGGTTTGAAAATGCAATATAAGAGGCTATATGAACGGTAGCAGTTTCAATCAAAAATGTCACTTGAAACGGAAGTGGCGGTTATTTAAAGAACTGTTACCTATAAGGTTACACTTCGATAACAGTTTTTAGTTAAAACAATTACAATAGCCTGAGAATAGTAACAGTTTATAACTGTTATTATACATCAATGTATGGTAGCATTTTTCTACAAAAACTGTCATTGTATAATTGTTTAGTAACAGTTGAAAAACTATGACGATTGTTTTCCGCTATTGGTGTGAGTTTTAGTAAAAAACTGTTGCATATATATCTCATAACCTATTCTTTTATGAAAATTCATTAGTGAATTGTCATGGTTTCGGATTATGAACTGTCATCAAATACTATATTGTACTAGGGATATCCCTGCGCCAACAACCGATCTGGCCAATGCACGTGAATCCCAAGACAGAGTCCACTATCTTGAGTTGCTTCACCCACTGAGAAAACTTTCACACTCAAATCTTTTGGACAATAACCCGGAACTACAAAACACTAATTTTTTCAGCAACCAACTCATTAATCGTTCATCCAAATCAATCTTTAGATCAATGATAAAGAAGAGTAAAAGATCTTTCGTTTGTACCAATAAACTCCTTTGGTCAAAAGATCTAACAAAGAAAATTAATGATTATAGAAATAATCAATCTTGATGAACAAGATTTATCCAAGCAAATAAATTCCACTAGAAAGTTTGTTCGATCTTCTACAAGTCTAATGTTTATAGAAATAAATAGCTTATGAAATCCAAGAGAATCAAGCTTGTAAAAAGTTACACAAAGATCAGAAGCAAAAATAAAAGTCTTCAAATCTTCAATCTTCGAAGTAACCCCTACAAAGACAACTTGATTCCACTATTGATCAAACATACAGAACGAAGTCTGTTAACATCGATTGATCAACAATTTTATTCCACATATCCAGAATCACTTAGATTAATGATAGTTAAATATTCAAACAAACTATAATGGCCTTATATTAGAAGAGAAATACCATATAATTAACAAGTTTGATTTATCGGAGATAAGTACATTGTTAGTTAAACACAAGTAATCAACGAAAAATAAATAACAATTTATCCTTCCACCAACGGTAAAACTAGAGGCATCTTGATCCCAAAGAAGACTTTAAACAAAAGGCAACGTAAGATGTTTCACTTAATTAGATTACTCCTATCTATTTCAAGTTAGCTTTCCACACGAAAAAGGTGATGAGTTTGTAGAATACAAGATTCTCTATTTATAGTGTTATGTCCAATGCATTGTTTGGAAACACCATTTACCAATTTCGGAATTCTAAAGATTTATAATGGAAGTATTCTTCTGAAATTAGCACATACCTAGTAATTTCCAACTCATAATCGATTTCTCTCATAGTATGACAACTAAGATTATCTAGCAAACAACCATGTACTTGACTAATATAAAAAATAAAGATATGCAAACCTATGGGAATAAAAAACATAGAATTTTGATACCATATATGATATTGAAAAAACGATATTATAGGATTTCTCTCTGAGTATCAAAAGAGTATACATGAACATTAAGAAATTAGAGTTTAACACATGTTCAAACATTAAGTCAGCATTTATGAGCATTCCCGTTCTAACTTGTGTACATATTGATGTCTGCAAAAACCCATGAAGATAACAGACCAATCAGAAATGTAAAAAGAACAAGTTAGATATAATCAGGATCGATCTGGGATTAATCCTTCCCATTAGGGATTGATCCTGACTTCGGAGATCGATCCTGGGATAGCACATGAATCACTTTTTCAACTACAAAACAAGTTTCGCAAGTCTACTTCCTTAAACTATATTTCTGAAAAAAACTTCTAACATATTTACTAAGGTACGAATTCATGCGGAAGTTGAACATACTAAATAATAACAAGTTATCAATTAGTGCAATAGTCACGAAGTTCATAAGTAAACGATACTTCATAACTCCATATAATTTTGTTACCGAAACAACTATCGTATATCTTTCATTTTGATACTTTGATCACAGTTTAGTAACCAAGTCACCAATACTAGTCATTGTAACAAACTTAACTTCATATGCTATTTTTTCAATGAATAAAGACTTATAAAAACAATAGACTGAAATTGAACAAGTCAAGTTTGTAGTTACTAACCTAGAACTGAAGGATGATGTCTTTGTTTTCTTTGATACGTCTTCAGGTCTTCATAAGTAACTAAAGAAAGTCTTAATATTTTTATGTTCTTAGTCTGAACTAACGAAGTTGACTTTAGTAATCTACTCAAGCGACTCGAGTTTTGGAACTAAACTTGACAACCAAATCTGACATACCAAGTTACCAACGCTGGATGGGTTCAACCGAGCAATGCTCTAACACGGATAATGAAATTTGATTTCCATATATGTTTTGTTAAGGTTATCATATCCCGGGTAACATCCGAAATATTACATTTGAAGCACAAAACACATAATTTGCTCGTTTATATTCGATTGTTTCTTCTTCTCGTGATTCTACAATTATAACACCAAGTTATTTCTATAAATTTTTCAATTGTACCTTTTTTCAACCTAAATCATCGACATTTGATATTTCTTAACTTATAACAGTAGTGTTTCTATGTTCAGGGTCCTGTATTTTTCACTACTCAAAACCTCTTTTTCACCATTGTTCATAACTTAGCCAAAATTATTCAAATCCAACCAATGAGAACTATTCACAATGACACCCATATGGATCAGGGGCATGGTTTAAGGTTTTGAACATTTTATTCAATTCCCATTTAAATGTGTTTTTTTAATTTAATTTAATTTTCTTATTTCATTATAAAAAAAACTAAAATATTTAAGAATATATTAAAAGCAACATGAAAATAAGAAATTTCATTCTAGAAGAAAAAAGAAAAAAGAAAAAAAGATCAAGATATATGCTTGTTTTCAACTCCATGAAGCATTTCGTTGCTTGCGACGCCCTTCCTCGTCTCTGGGTGCTTAGGTATCCGTCGTAAGCCTTTTCTCGTTTGAACCTCGCCGTTAACTTTAAGGCAATTCCATCCGAAGGTGCTGCTAAATGGAAGTATCTTATCAAAGTCCATGAATGATAAATTATAGATCGAACTGCTGAATCGGAAAAATCGGGTGCTATCATATACCTTTATATCGGCTCAATTCACGAACTGGAGATAAGCGGACTCGAACCGCTGACATCCGCCACGGGGTAAGCCGTCGTCTCTAATAGAAGCCAAAGATAGACAATAACTCACCTCGAACACAACTTTGAACTTTCATCGTACTATGCTCTCTAAAGAGCATCTCTTTTAATACGGGTATAGTTTATACATATTTACTGTTTAATTTATATTTATTAGTACTTGATTTTGTACTAATTTTATTATTTTTATGCTTTTATAGATAGCATACGTAAAGTCCGAAATTACGAGAAAACTTAGCATGTCACTGCCCTAAATAGGCAGTACAGGGACATTGAGACGTGGCTGGCGCAGATGGACATAAAAAAAAGATGATTCTTTATTTTCTTTTGTAAGTTTGGTGTGCGGCTCGGGAACAAAAAAGTGAGTAGGCGTTTTTTATTTTGGGCTGTAAAAAAAATAGGAAGAAAAGTGGGTGGTTCATTGGTTGATGTTTAAATGGAGTTACCGGTGCGTGAAGAAAAGAATGTTGGGCTGGTCAGCACGTTATTATTGGTGGAGTTTAGTGAAGTGTCACAAAGAATTCAGGTCCAGTTAGAGTTTCGTTCTTGGGTTACGAAAGTATCACCCTTCCCCACTCATGTACCCAAAATCCCCCATGTTGTGTCATGGAAGTGGTAGTCTAATGCCACACAAATGAAACCCCTACTAACCTCAGAGGGAGAGGATCAAGGGCCTAAATTGTGACTCCTATTCATGGATAATAATGGGGAAAGAGTGGAGGAAGTCTAGAACAGTCAGCTTGAATGGGACAGAGTTTGACATAAGATTGAGAAATAGTGCTATGTTTTGTACGCGACAAAGAGGATAGGAGATTTTCTATAGAGAAGCACGTGGCAGTAAAGGAATAGGAAGAAAGTTGCTAGGATACAGACTTTCTGGGAATCTTCCAAAAAAACAGATAGCTAGGTCTGGGCAAAACGTATCGAAAGAAAAGAGAGACAAAAAAGAGGGGGATTTTTGAATTGGGGATTTTTCTGGGTTTCTCTGACGGCGAGAGAGGGAGGTGCCACCGTGAAGGTTGGAGGTGGATAAACAAGAAAAGAAGAATACTTATTACCGGGTGACAACGGTTTAAATTCTTATTCTTTTATTATTTATTTTTATAGGTTTTGAGAAATTCATGGTCATGTATCACTGATTTCTTTGTAACTAAGATTTTATGTAGAAACCACTTTTAGCATTTAGGCTAATTTTAAATGCATTATATTTAGCATAAAAGCCATTATGAATTGATTTGATTAATTTCATGATTTTATTTATTGATTTATTGATGAAATTAGTTGTTGCTTCACCTGTTTTGAACGATACAATAACCTTTGTGCCTAATTGTTAGGATTACAAATATATTTGTTTCATCGTCTGATATTCCATGTTTGGGTTAATTCCTTTGATGGGGTATACTTATTGCCAAGTATTATTTATGAGCCTATATCTAGTTTAGTATAATTTTCTAACTAATGCAATTTGATGCTGCATGCTTGAGTTTTATCTTGGATGTGCAATGCTTAAGCTATGCTAGTGATATTTGTGAATCTATACATATTATAGGTGATGTCGTTTATTTACTTTATTAGTTAGTTTAAATTTATTTATTTCATTCGTATCTAAAAAAACAAAAACATTATTCTTGGTTAGTTTATTAGAGATATGGATTATTGTATTTTCCCTGCTCCATGTGGGTTCGATCCTTACTTGCCGTTGTCTACATTGTAAAAGTCGTGCGATTGCGGATATTATATATAAGTTTTCAAATCCTATCAATTTTTGGCGCCATTGTGGGGGAGTGGTTGTGGAATATTGTAATTAGTATTTTTGATTTTTTTTAATCGTAGTTTAGGCTTTTTTCTTTATTTTTTGTATAGTATTTTTTTTTTATTTTATCTTAGGATTTATTTTTTCCTTTTTACTTGTTTTTTGTTTTAGAATTTTATTTCAGGTACTTTTATGAGGGTGATGACTTCTTCTCAGGAGATATCATCTGAGCAGACGATTGGGAAATATATGTATGAGCCATGGTATAAGGAAATTTGTGCTTATAACTGTCTCAGGTATGGAACTTCAAATCCACGTCACTTCGATATGGGTGGTTATTCACATGAATATCAACCCAACTACCATGAGGTTGATTTTTTCGCATATGGTAAGTAAACAATCACCTGAAACAATGTACGATGAGGATTTGAACTAGAGATTTTCTAGATTGGATCAAGATTGAAAGTTCTTGAATGTAAAATGTTATATGATGATGATGATGATCAGTGTTGTAGTAACTCTCTGTTCCAGAAAAAATATGTAGATAACCTTGTGGATGATAGTGCGGATGATTTGCCTAATTTCATAGATGAATTTATTTCCACAAGATCATTCACCTGTTTTGGAGGTTGTTTCTAGAATCCTAGACTTCCAAAAATTACCTAATTTAGGGTAAGAATTGTGTTCTTCTAAAATTTTGCTAGATTAAATTCTATCCAAGTACCCAGAGGATTTGCATATTCCTGTAGACACCGTGCATAAACCAATTGATCATTCCCCAATCCCATTATTATTTCCATATTTTGTTCTTTACGCACTTCCATCTATAGTAAGAACTTGGTTTAGGGGTAAACCTCTTCTTTTGATAGTTTCACTATCTTCACGTTGTCATAACAGAGTGTGAAGGTGTCATTTGTAAATAATGTATTTTGGCTTGATCCCCAAATTTTCAGGTTATTAGTTTATGAGGATCCTTTTTGTACATTCCAGTACGTCTATTTTTATTTTTGTTTGTTTTTCTTACATTTTCTTTAGTCTTTTTGTTTTTAATTTTATTTTCTTCAATGTTTTTTGTTATCACTGTCGTTTGATGGTGTTACATGGAATATTGCTTTTCTTGCGTCAGTCAGGTAAAATCTCCCAATCTTTCTTCTTTGATTTATATTGTCATGCCATTCCAGGTTGCACGGTTTGAAACATTGAGGAAAATATTAATTTAGGTTTGGTGGTAGAGTTTCTGAAAAATTGATGCCAATAAAATACTCCAAAATCTAGAAACTTGTGAACTATTCAGGATGACACTAACCATTCTAGGTAGATGAAAACACAACTCTTATCTACATGAATTGGCATGCCAGCCTAAATGGTGTATTCATAAAAGGATGCCTAGCTCAAATTTTATAAATAACATGATAGTCGTCACCATATCTCGCAGTCAATCTTGACCATATTACTTTCTGTTTATTTTTACAAATTTATGTATTCTTTAAGTGATCTGGTGGGGCCCTAGTATTGCCTTGTTAAACAAAAACAAAAAAAAAACAAAAGAAGAAATAAATCAATAAATAAAACCGACGATGAGGCATTTGTATATACCAGCTGAGTTGGTATTAGTATTAAGATTAAGAAAAGTGGGAGCATATCTTATCTCAATCCATTAAGAGTCATCCTGACACTGATGTTCATACAGATATTCTTGAAAACATCATTTACCTTAGTCAACATGCGCAAACTTCAATTTTTCCATATCTATCATCTAAATCTATTCATGTGATTGAACTGTGATAGAGTCTGAGTATCATGGGCCACTGTACGACTATTTGAGCGGTGTTTTGAATTCTTATATATGAATTTTAGTACGTTGAGTGCAAACTCATGTACAACAATTTGATTCATATAGGGTAATGATTCTTATAACTAAAAAATTTAGTATGCCGACTAAATAACATGTTTAGTGTCTATCCTCAATCGTTCACAAGTAGCTATGAGTTGGAGTATAGGTTTTGTGGGTATACCTCGTATAAGCCCTCATGAGATAGAACTCGTCCGCTAAGGCCGCTTAGGGGTTTAAAGGCTTGTTACACATGCTAAGTGTAGTCACGATTCCTAAGAAAGTGAGTTAGGATTTTATTATTTTTCTTAGACTTAGTTTATGTTAGTTTTGCTCGAGGACTAGCAAAATATAGGTTTTGGGGTATTTGATAAGGGAAAAATTTATATATATTTTTCGCTTAATTTATACTACCTCCGTTTCATGAAAAGAGTTACTATCACTTTTTTAAATTGGCCTATTTTTAGGCTAAAATAAAAAAGTGATAGTAACACTTTTCTAGAAACGGAGGGAGTATTTGTTAGTACTTGATTTTGTACTAATTTTATTATTTTTATACTTTTATAGATAGCATAATAAAATCCGAAGGTATGAGAAAACTCGGGTAAATGCATGTCACTACCCTAAATAGTCAGTGCAGGGACATTGAGACGTGGACGCCGTAGATGGACAAAAGATGATTCTTTATTTTCTCTTGGAAGTTTGGTGTGTGGCTCAGGAAACGAAAAAGTAAGTAGGAGTCTTCTATTTTGGGTTGTAAACAAAAAAAGAAAAATAGAAAGAAAAGTGGGTGGTTTATTGGTGATATTTTACATATTTAGTGTGTCATTTTCATGCTAGTATTTGCTAGATTTCTTGTGAATTATTGTACATTACTTTTGTTTTTGTGTAGTTATCTTTAAGTAGGTGCAATCATCCAAAAGAAGTGACTCGACACTTATTGTGCAAGAAAAGAAGTGCTACAAGTTAAGTAGGGCCAAAGACCGGGTGGAACTTGCCTAAATCCAGGATTTCTTGTCATCATGACGTAGAGGACGAGGAGATGAAGCCAACGACAAAAGAATGACGTCATTCTGACTTCGTATGAGGAAGTTATGAGAAAAACAAGAACTTAGACTTGTCGGTTCCCTAGAACTGACAGCTCAAAGAGTCATATCACATGAATTATAAAGGCAGACACTTTTTCACTCAGGGACACCATCGTTTTCTTAAAAGATACATTCAAGGGGCAGCCAAATCTGTTGGTGCCTATATCCATCTCTTATTCTTAACCAGTGTAGTCGATTTCGACCGTGATGGCCAAAATCTTGCTGATAATATCGGTTTCGGCACTCACCCGAAACGAGACATGCTATATTGTCGATACGGTATTTGGCCGATAATTTCGGCCGAGATGACCCGGAATGAGTTGACCAAGATGACGGTGGGGGATTTAAAAAAAAAAACAAAAAAATAAGAAATGAATTTCCTTATCCTAGTTATAGGGTTTTCAATTGTTACTCATGTTTTTATGGTATTTTAGAAAAATGAGTACTAGTTTTATATCTTAATAGATCAAATATGAAAAATACGTTTGATATAATAATTATAGGTGTAAAATATGTGGATCGATATTTTACCGATATTTAAAATTAAAATCTCCCTGATACAAAAGTGTACCAGTGTATCGCTCTCGACCAATACAAACTGAAATCCGATATTGACTATATTGTTCTTAACCTATCATACATTAGTCTCGAACCATTTTTCATCTTCTTAAACAGCTGCACCTCTTTCACTGCCGGCTACACCATGGGTCCGAAGTGGTGGTAGAAGAAATTGATGGCGAAGAATAGACGGATTTTAAGGGATAAAGCAGGGTTATGCTGCCAGTAAGATTGAATTTGAGACCAAGAGATAGCAACAGGCAGAGAAGATAGAAGAAGAAGAATTTCCAGCGAGAAATGGGTCTTTGATGGTCGCTGTTTTAAGAATTGGTGAAGCCATGGAATTGCAGATGAAGAATTCGAAATGGGTTTGTGGTACGGTTTCAATTAGGAAGCAGTGAAAAGAGGAATAGTGGTTTCTCTGTTGATTTATAGATGAATGAAGGTTTACTGTGGCCGGAGAAATAAATGACAGGGAAGGATGGGTATGAACTGTAGCCGTGGTTGATTGAGAAGTAGAAGGAGCTCTGTTGAATGATTGAATTAATGGGTTATGGTTGAATGAATTGTTTGTGTTGAATGTGAAATTTGCAGGGAAGGAGAGTATAGGCAAGCAAACAAAACTCAAATATGTTCTCTCCATCACAGTTTGCGAGTCGCACAAAACGTGTTTGATAATAGGTCTGAACCACAGCAGCTCAACTACAAGTCACGACCAGGTGCGGCTCTAGGTTTTCCGTCAGCTACACCATGATTCTGGTGGGTATTTGAGAAGAAGTAGGAGAGTATTTTGAATTCGAGACAAAGATGGGACTTCTAACTCAAGTTATAAGAAAGAATTTGGACAGAACTTGGGTTCTATTTCAGCCGAGAAAGTAGAGATGGAGATGGTTTGTTGCCATTAACTTTTGTTGATGAACGGAAGAGATTAAAAGGTGATTGACGAGTTTGTGAAGAGATGGAACATAAGTTTGTTGTGTACTTGAATTCTAATTGAGTTTGGATAGAGATTCTTACCGAGAAGTCAGTGAGTACTTCAGCTTGCTGCCGTGAAAAGGAGGAGATATTGTGTGTGTTTTCGAAGCTTTGAGAGGCCCAGCGTGATTAAGAATTGATGGGTCTCTATCCAATACGAATTTGCAGGACCTTGGGGAACGTGAGAGCTGTAAAAGATCAAAGCTACAAAACCCTAATAATATACTGCCTCTTAGAGCGTCCACAGTCGTTGGACCAAATGACGAACCAAATCCATAATTGATCTTTGGTCCGTCCAAACTAAAAATTAGTGGGTGATTATAATTATTCTTTGGTCCACTTTTTGTACTGTTCACGACCAAAATGGTCCGAGAACTGGACCAAACGAGTTATAGTCGAGCGTTGCGCTAGATGTCCGTCTCGTGCTAGGTCTCCGTCTGGTGGCAGGCGTAACGCTAGATTTACGTTTCATTTTACGGGCGTTAACCAAAACTACGCCTGATGAAGCATTCACCCAACCTTGCGTCCGCGGAGCGTTACGATAGGAGCACGTCCAATGAGAGGCGTTAACCAAATCAACGCCCAAATCAAGCGTATGTCCACGTCTCCGCCTAAGTGTAGGCGTCTGTCTATAGCTCTGCCTGCTTCAAGTGTGCGTATATGGCTCCGCCTGGTTCTAATCCTACTTCTAAGCGTGCGTCTATGTGTACGTCACAGAGAAAGTTCCAACTGTTCATGAAGCACCTACTAGTTGGCTTTGTGAGATGAGTTTAATTAGTGTTGGAATTAGTCTTTAATTAGTGTTGAATTCCAAGCACCTGTTCATGTATATCTTTATTACTTTACATGAGACCGGATTAGTCTGGTACTAATTCTTTCATCTTTACTGCTTTAAGTGAGTGAACGCCCCATTCATCTTTACTAATTCTTTCATCTTTACTGCATATCTTTATTACTTTACATTTAGCAACTATGGCTCCGCCTGCTTTAAATGAGTGAACGCCCCATTCCAAGCAGTTGTTTATGCATATCTTTACTACTTTACATGTAGCAACTAAACATCAGGCGTTCACTCATTTGAATGGGGTGTTAAATTGATTTGTTACTAATTTTTAATTCTTTCATCTTTTGTTGGGTATTCTAAACATCAGGTGTTAACTGATTTGAATGGGGCGTTAACTGATTTGAATTTAATCAGGCGCTCACCCAGCCCTCCCGCCTGGTGAGACGCGCGTTCGGCTAGGGAAGCGCCTGATGCTTCAAGCGGATGTATAAGCGTGTGCCTGTCTCAGCATCCCCACGTAACAACTGCACGTGATAGAAAAATTACGGGCGTTTGTCTATGATTTCGCGCTATCAGGCGTTAGACTAAAATTGCGCCCGTCTTTGGGGCGTGCGTCTATCATCAGGCATTCTTTTGGGTTACGCCTGCCATCGAGCGTTCACCAAAATGTCCGCCCCACCCAAACGTTATCATACGCTTACGCCCGTTTCAACAGACGTGGCCTTAGACAACCGCCCAACTACAGGCGCTACCTTACACAAACACCCGATCAAATTTACTCGTTCACCCGCTGGGTTTGAGGCGGACCAAAGAGCAAAAGTTTTAGTCTTTGGTCTTTGGGAATGGTCTGCCCACTGTGGTTGCTCTTACGCCTGATCTTCTACTCCAACAGAGAGGAGCTTTTGCTCCTCTACACACCATCACAACCACGTTCACATCCTCTCCAAACCTTCATACTACCACCTTAAGTACCTTTCCATCTCCAACACACAACAACAGTTGATCCTCTCCAACCTTCCATTCACGTCCAAGCCCAGCCACCACATATCCTACGTCCACAGCATACCACTTTCACGCCAGTTTTGTTCCAACAGAGAGAGGAGCTTCTGCTCCTCTCCAAATTCACCTGCTAGCTTCACCAGTCATATCATCTCCAACCGATTGTCCGCGCACGCCTACACCAATAAAAGAAAAGGAGCGAGCTGGATGTGTTTGGTGGTTTCAGTTTTTTTTTTTTTTTATAAACTCCATTATTATGTATAACTAATTTTATAATGATTATGGATGATTTCTAAGTTCCGAACGTGAAGCTAAATTGTTTTTATTAATTTATGTGGAGTTCTAATTATTTGTCGATTTTTTTTACTATTTAATATTTATGGGTAGATTTTAGATTGTTTTGAACGCGTGCTAAATTAATCTCTGGATTATTCTATCTCTAGTAGAGAGTTGTGCAATCCGTACTTGCGGTGCATCTCTTATACAAGTAGAGAACGTGATACCTTGCAGAGGGTTCTGTGGATCAATCGTGTGTGATGAAAACGCCAGTAAGTGAACCGAGCATACTGAGTCCAACTGATGGGATCAAACCTAAATTCACAAAACTTAAAGTGTTCGATTGAGATACATCTTGTAAACGAACCTCAAGGTGGCTCTGTTGGATATAATCCGGTGACTAAGCGTACCTGTATCCGATGGTATAAGGAGTTTTGGGGATAGCTAAGCGTCCCTTCTATTCTACGGTTGGTGATAATTGATTTTTACGAAGATAGATAAGTATATTAATTCAGTCAACATTTGGTAACGACGAATAATTCCCTAATCATCTTTATTTATTGTTATTTTATTTTTTATTATTTTTAATTAATTAATTCACGACCCCCTTTTTAGTATTTATTATAGTTTTTCTAATTTAAATAACATCTCAATTATAAAGCTCTCTGTGGGAACGATCCTTATTACAGCTATATGACCAGTTAATTAATGAAAAATATATTGATTAGTTTTTTGCTCTTACGACACGTATCAATTGGATGACATCTGGATGGAGTTATTGGTGCACAAAGAAGAGAAGGTTGGACTGGTCATCACGTTATTATTGTTGGAGTTTAGTGATGTGGCATAAAAAAGTCAGGTCCAGTTGAAGTTCGGTCTTGGCTTGAATATGATAGAGTCTGACATAAAAAGTAAGAAAAAATGCTTTTTTTTGTGCACCACAAAGAGGATAGCAGAGTTTCTGTAGAGAAGCACGTGCCAGTAAAGTAATAGGGAGAGAGTTGGTATTGTACAAACTTTCTGGGAATCTGCCGCAAAAACAGATAGCTTGGTCTGGGAAAAACATATAAAAAGAAAAGAGACATAAAAAAGATAGGGCTTTTAGGATTAGGGATTTTTCTGGATTTCTATGAAGGAGAGAAAGGGAGGTGCTACCGTGAAGGTTAGAGGCAGATAGGCATGAGAAGAAGGAGACTTATTACCGGGTGACAACGGTTTAAATTCTTATTATTTTGTTATTTATCTTTATGAGGTTTTGAGAAATCCATGGCCATGTCTCACTTATTTCTTTGTAAATAGGGTTTTATGTAGAAACCACTTTTAGAATTTAGGCCAATTTTGAATGCATTGTATTTAGCACAAAGGCCATTATGATTTAATTTGATTAATTCCATGATTTTATTGATGAAATTAGTTGTTGTTTCACCGGTTTTGTACGATACAATAACCTTTGTGCCTAATTGTTAGGATTATAAATATATTTGTCTCATTGTATGATATTCCATGCTTGGGTTAATTCCTTTGATAGATTATGTTTAGAATAGCCAAGTATTATTTGTGAGCCTATATCTAGTTTCGTACAATTTTCTCACAAATGCAATTTGATGGTGCATGCTTGAGTTTTTCCTTTTGATATACTATGCTTAGGTTATACTAGTGATATTTGCGACTCTATACATATAATAGGTGATGTCGATAGAACGGAGAATAAATAAATATTTATGAATTATGTTTCTTTTCAGTAATTGGATAGAAATAGTGGTGGATACTATAAAACCTAGTTATTGGATCTGCCATTTTATTTACTGTATTAGTTTAGTTTAAATTTATTTATTTCATTCATATCTAAAAAAATCTGAAAAAATCATTCCTGGTTGGTTTTCCTGATTAGTTTATTAAAGATATTGATTACAATATTTTTTCCGCTCCTTGTAGGTTCGACCCGTACTTGTCGTTCTCTGCATTGTAGACGTTATGCGTTTTTGTTGTTATTATATAAAGGTTTTCAAATCCTATCATCTTTTCAAAATCTCAAAAGGTGTTGAGTTGTAATCCCATTCTAAGGATTCTTGCGGTTCCGGAGAATCCGGCTACATGGGAACAAGAAACAGAGAGCTTTTTCCCCCTTTTCGTCCGACTCTTTAATCTAAAGAATGGTAGTTTTAATAATGAGTGATTGATGTTCTCTGACCCTTACTGCCCAATCTGAGAGTAGAAAGGTAATGTGTTCCACTTATTGAACATGGTTCTATGGTCGATCTGTGACCCCTAGATGTCGAAGGCATCCTTGAGGTGATATTGTAGTTCCTACGGGGCGGAGACGATGGGGTCGGTCCATGGATTTTGCTTCCTTTAGATGCATTCCGCTCAAAGGGTTGAAAGGAGATAGTGCATCAAGATGTTCGCAAGGGCCAACTTTGATCGTATTCCCCAGGGATCTTTAAGGAGGGAACCCTAGGAGAGCTGCCGACTCCAACTACTTTCCATGTACGATCCATACTATATATGACCAACTACCCATCATACCTCCTCTACGTTCTTGATATCCCATTTTTTTCTCAGTGGCATGTTTCGGTCCTTTTCTCCATTACGTTGGCACGTAACTCAAGATAGTTCACTCTGTCTTGGGATTCATGTGCCCCAAGCCTTAGACATACTCTAACTATAGTTCCAAGGATATAAACCCAACTTACAATAAGTGGTTCATGTAAGTGGTTTAGTTTCAAATTATTTTAGTTATACTCTTGGTTTCAACAGTAAAGTACTTTTTCAATATAGTCATACAGAAGAAAAATTCAGAAATATCTTGAAAAAGATTTACGGAGAAGAATAAATCAATAAAGAAACAAAGATTGTGTGAAGAAAGTTTCTCTTTTTACAAGTACAATAGAGAAGATTCAAGTAAGAAGTTTGGAAAGAAAAAAAACTTGTACAAGTATCAATTTCAGAAGTCATCAAAGTTTCAAGCTATAATATTTTTATTGAATGATGTCGAGAAAGATACAGAGCATAGTCTGGGTGAAAAGGTAAGTAAGCATTCCCATTACTTTTATATGATTAACTTTCCTATTCCTAGAAATCACCAAAAAAATAAATATATAAGTGTCATCTTTCAACTGTGTGTAAATGTTCTCTTTTTAATTCCTGCTTACACACCCGAGAATACACTTTTCTTTCGTTTTATGAGTAACTAACTTGTGAAGCAGAAGTCGAGGTGGAATGCTATTGGTCAAGCAATCAAGGTTGTCTTTATTTCTAAAATGAAATTCACTCACATTGGTTATAAAATTACACTACACACTCTCTTTATGGTTTGGTTCGTATGAAATTTTTGAACTCCATTATGCATATGAATTCATGCATTAACTT
This sequence comes from Papaver californicum, assembly GCA_023531435.1. Lineage (NCBI taxonomy): Eukaryota > Viridiplantae > Streptophyta > Magnoliopsida > Ranunculales > Papaveraceae > Papaver > Papaver californicum. Next base: position 4,359,464 of record JAJJMC010008370.1, on the reverse strand, counting down.
TGAAGAAAATTTTATGCTAATATATCTTAGATTGTACTTACACGAGTTTGACTTGTCTAAATGTATGAGGCGGATTTTATGGGTAGATTCACTATAAGTCCTCACGAGGCCACAAGTCGTCCACTAAGGACACTTAAGGTAAGGCTTGTTGCACATGCTAAGTGTAACTGCGATTCCTAAGGAAATAAGTTAGGATTTGATTTTTTTTAACTATTAGGATTGGTATAAATTATTTTACTCGAGGACTAGCAAAGATTATGTGTTAGAGAATTTGATAGGTGCATAAAATACATCATTTGATATCATTTTCTTATGCTTTTCTTAGTTATTTTCCTTGTGTTATTTGTATATTAGCCTTTTTTTGTATTTATAGGTATATTTGAGTCATGTGACCTAAAAGAAGGCAAATACAAGATAAAGGCGTTGCTTGGAGACGTTGGGTACTGATGGACAGGAGTTAGCAAGAATTGCCAGTCTATATTGTGTCGAAAACGAGAATTACTAGGGCCAACCATCTAAAATAAACTAATTGCTCAGGAGAACGTTGTATTTGGGTTAGAATTACTGGAACTCCAGGAATCTACTGTTTGGGGAAGACACGTAGAACATCCATTGAATTCAACTGACGTAAGACGTCGATTGATCAGGGTTTTTGTCTTCTCCTTTATAAATTTAAACAACTAAATCCTAAAACCTAATCGACCATGTTCACAATTTAGGACGCTCCTTCTTGTTGTTTTACTGAATCCTGTAGGGGATAATGAGGTTATAAAAGAAAATCAAAGGCTAGAACGAATGAGGATATTCGTGCACTTGAACTGCTCGAGAAAAGCCTTTAAAAAGAGGAGCTTTATCCCCTTTCCAAAACCTGACCACTAGTTCGTAGTCACCATCCTTCCCACCTTCATACAAAAACCACCACTTCATCCACCGTCCATCTTTGTATCACCAGTACTTCCTCCTGAGCACTAGATATCCACCTGGCAGCATACCACCAAAACCTTCACTACCACCTGTTGTTAGTACCTAAAAATTGATTATAGGGAAAACAATGTACTGTTGAAGTACTTTCTTTGGATTCAAAAATCAAAATCCTACAAGACAAACCTAAACCACAATAATAGCTATTCTTTCTTGCTTCGATCACAAAGAGAGAAAATGGATTGATCTGAGGGGAAGGAAGCAAAGAAATTTGAAGGAAATTTATGTTTTTAATTATGGGTAGAGATGTTGAACTATTGAGAAAAATAACAGAGCTTGAGAGAATGATAAGCTTGTTGTGTTTCTGAAATGCGCTAAGTAACCTATTTATAATAGTTGAGTATGTTCCTTCTAAAGTAGTGGAGTATTATAGAGATGAAGAAGTGGAAATCATGGGGATAATAGTATGACCTCCTTGGAATCTTCGGGAAACCATTACTCCATTGCTCTATTAACTGCTTCAGTCTTACCACTACTTTGTAATTTCCTTATCATGGGGTATTGCCACGCCGCATGTTGTTATAACCACCATACCTAAACCCCATGAAGAACCCCCCATGTAATTGTTTTGATTTCTCGTAGAGTTAGTGGAGTCATGGACTCAAAACACATGAGTTTATTGTAAGATAATGCTATCGATGAGTTTGTGCCAACACAGTATGGTAATGTCCTAGTATTGGCGCTAATAGCAAGGGGCAAGGCTGACACGAGCATAGGTGCAAGCGTGAAGGGAGAGAAGACGCGCAAAGGAGAAAAGAGGGGAAAAGCGCTAGCACTAGTGATAGCGCTTCAGCATAGCGTTGTTGGTAGCGCTACCACTAGCACTGCTAGTGCTTGTTTGGCGCGTGCTTTGTTAGTTTTTTTACTTTTTGTCTTTTTTTTTCCTAGCCTTTTGGCACATGTGTGTGTGCTACTCATTGGTGTTGGGAGTGTGGCTAGGGTTTGCTAGTGCCATGATCATTGCTTATGCACCACTAGCTTTGACATTCATTAATGTCGTGGCCATATTTATGGCCTGTTTAGGGTTTCTCCATTGTATGAGATTTAATGTTAGCATTTATGCTTAACTTTTATGCAATGAATACATAACATTTTCAAGAGATTCAGCTTTGGAAGTTTGCAACTTGAGATAATACTTGATACAACTTTGCATTTAGATGGTATGCAACTAATTAGCATTTTTATTCAAATATGGCATAACCTTTATTCTGAATGTTCGCAATTTTGTATAATCAACATATTCTGATTAATATAGATAATTTTTATGAGCTTACATTAAATAACGAGGGTTTACCGGTAAAGCCCTGAAATTTCGGAGGAGCATACATATATAAAGAAGCTATAGGGATAATTTAACCTCAAGTTGAATATGCGTTCTCAATTTTCTTGCGGAATGTAATATAGCAGTATGTATTCGTAATTCTGATGTCGGGTCAGAAATTTACACATATTTATTTCATGCTTCTCCAGCTAGGCGAAAAGCAATATTACAATTTTCCCTTTGTCAAAAATCCACCATCAACACCTGCATTCTCAAATCACCATCCTACAGAGTTCATGACCAAATCTATCACCAATAATTCAGCACCTCAGTTCACTCCACACTACCACCAACTTGTTGTCATCACCTGCCAAGTCATCGTCCACAACATTCACATCATAATCAGCTGTTTTTTTTTTATATACATATATTTTTTGTGGCTTCTCTTTTATTTATCATAAATTCCATTTGTAGCTAATTAGTCTTGATTAGGGATATTTCGAAACTATGTGACGATTTTTAATTGTTTGTGCGAGTTAATCCTTCTTTCGCAATATCGTTTTATTGATTGTCTTTTACTGTGTTTATGACCATAAATTATTTGCAAGTTGTTTAAGTGGACAATTGAATAGTTTGTTTGCGATACTAAAGCTAGATTTTAAAGTCTTAATCTGCAATTGTTTAGATGATTTAATCACAAGTAGCAAAATATCAACGTCGGTCTTTTGTGGATTATGATGTTTAGATGGCAACCTTAAGTTAACATGTCAAACTTACAAGCATGTGATTAGGATCACCCCGAATCATGGAACTTACCGGTTGATTAAGTTACACTAGAGAGCTTATTGATCATAGTGGCTTAATTGGATAAAAACGAGTAGATAACTTGTTCTACGAAGTGACTTTGGATTCCAATTAATTAGTTGAACGTATAACTTGTCTAGGGTTGTTAGTAAATGTATTTTGAAGAAGATTACGCTAGTATGATTAATTAGATTCATGTTCAGTAACAGAGAAAGACTTCTTATTCATTCTCATCTCCATCGTTTACATTAGTAGTATTTTACTTTTTTCGTAGATTTGTATTACTTTTATTTTTAGAAATTTTGAGTTGACAACTTTAGCTCAATTCTCCATTAGGAATGAACCTGCTTATTCTTGTACTACTCATTAATGTAAAAAAAATTAAGGAGTTTATTTTTAACGAGTTCAACACCTCGTACACGTATATATATACTTTGATACCAAATCCTATTATAGTGTTCTTTATAATTAAAGACACATGGATAAATAAAATCATTTAAATATCCCTTAGCCATTAAATATTATTCTCTAAGACGATTATACCACATGTGTCCAGACTGCTTTAATCCATACCATACAAAGCTTTGTTAAGTTTGAGTGAATACATATAATATGGTTTGCCTTCAAACAATTTGAATCCGTCTAGAATTTTCATATGTATGTTTATATCAAGTTTTCCATACAAATATGTTGTAACCACATGATTAAATGTATATCAAGTGCTTCAGAGACTACCATACTTATCGAGTATCGAAGTGTAATAGCATCCATAAAGGGGGAATGTGTTTATTCGTAGTCAATCCCAGGTCTCCTGCGAGAAATATTTTGCTACAAGTATCACTTTATAGCGAAGAACCCCATTTCTCTCGTTGCATTTTCTAACGAACACCCTTTTTCCACCTATAGGTTTACATTATTAGGTGTTTGAAATAAAGGGTCCACATACATTACGGTTTGTGAGAGAATCTAATTCTTCATTCATGGCTTCCTTCCATCCTGGATGATCATGTCTTTCACGAAATTCTTCTATAGATTGCGGATCACAAACACCTGTATCCATAGTAATCTCGGTATCTACTGCAAACAAAAATTCATCATAAACAAGAACTTTGTTGGGATCCCACATTTCTTGCATGCAAAATTTATGGATTTTTCTCTATTTCCTAGTACCAGTTCCCTTTCAGAGGCATTTTTCTAGACTAGAAGTAGTAAGTTTGGAAATGAGGATCGTTCATCTATAACATCCTTAAGAGCACTGTCTTTTGTTGATCGATGCTAGTTGGCTTTTCTTTTTTCTAGGAGCGGAATCTTTTAAACCAATAGGACGTCATCCTTTTTAGTGTACCTTAACAACTCATTTGTTGGGACGACCACGACCTGTCCAACTCAAATATTAGTAGTTTCCAAGATATTTTTTAGCGGCGTGTAGTATTAGTAATTCTCGAAGCATCAATAAATGCATCTACAATTTGATCAAAAATATTGTGAAGATGGATAATCTAATGCACTTCAATCTCTGGTTGATTTGTGTATGGGTCGAGATGATACGAAGTAGGAAGATAACAAGAAAGGTTACTCCATTCGTCCTCCCACTAACGATGAGAATGTTGTCTCATAAAAATGACAATCAACAAAACTAAATATGAATATATTACCTATTAAAAGGCTCAAGATACCTAATAATAGAAGGTTTGATACCAATATATATGTCTTTTCTACGTTGTGGGCCAAATTTAATGCATTATGGAAGGGCTACATGCACATATGCAACACAAAAAAAAAAAAATACACAGATGAAAAAATCTGGTTGATGACCCAAAATAACTTATAAGGGAGAATATTGATAATTTGTTGTAGACTAGATTCGAAATAAGGCCACGTCATATAATAACAAGCCACCATGCAAAACTAACTAATAATCCATATTCTAGATTATACATTACATATAAAAAATTGGATTTTTTTTGGGTATTATTTATGTTTGGGTTTGGGTTTAACAAGGAAAAAATAATTGGGGGACTTTATAAAAACGTCTCTAATAAAGTTTGGATATCTAAAAAAAATGATACGACATAGGATGTTGGAGATTCTCTCCATAAAAAAAATCTCCACTAACAGTGGTATAACTAAAATCGGTTCTGATTTGGTAAGTTGAATTTGGATAAAAGTATTTTCTTTTAGAAACTCATGTTCAAAACCACGTCATCAATTATCAATACTTTTAAATACTAAAAATTGATAAAGTCAACTGAATCCATATCCATACTCCGTTGGAAGTGGTTTATAAAACTGAAAGATATATCTAAAATATTTTTGGACCCTACTAATAAAAATTGTTTTTATTTATTTTCACATATGATACATATCCGAATACAGTAGGAGATGCTCTATGTATTAATTTCTTTAAGTTAACCGGTGGAGTATCTACAGGGTTGTCTATATTTTTTGGCTGAAAATTCAAACTACATAGCTTCCAATGTCACAAAGATATTATGTATTATTACATCTGACTCGATGCTTTTTAAGGGTATTACTAAAATACTCCCTCCGTTTTTGAAAAAGAGTTATTATTAATTTTTCAATTTAAACTATTTTTAGGCTAAAATGAAAAAATGATAGTAACACTTTTCCAGAAACAAATGTAGTATATAACAATTACAATGACGGAATTAAGAGTCTATCAAAGGATAGGCTTAGTTAGATTTTGACCTGGACTTAAACCTAAATATTAGACTTAAATTTTTACAAAATATGATATATGCTTTTAAAAAAAATGTTTTTATGGACTTTTAAAGGGGGCTTGAACCTGGATAAGTCAGGTTCTAGTTCCGCCCCTGTGCAATTACATCTGACTCGATGCTTATTACGGTACTACTATTCTCATTTTAATTAATTTGTTCATAGTCCAGTAATGTTGATGTCCTAGTTAAGCTAAATGCATGTGCTTGCACCGTTTTTTCACATTTGGTTCACATTTAATTTACAAGATCCATATAAATCATATGTATTGTATTGGATTGAAATACAAAATCTGATTGACTAAGCATTATGCATAGTGTATACAGTATTGTATTGGATTGAAATACAAAATCTGATTGACTAAGCATTATGCATAGTGTATACAGTGTAGGATGTGAAATTTCGCATGTGCCATTACAACGTCTCACATGCAAATACGTCACTTCAGATTAACAATTCTACAAATACAAATTCCATTGACTTTATCTGATAAACGAAGATTAGTGAGGTCAAGAACATGGTGAGCGAGAATAGCGCCCAGGAAATGCGAAATCGTGTTGCTTCCTTTTTCTTTCCTTTTTTTTTAAGCTGAGAAGGTTGATAAGCTATCAACACCCCATACTTTGAGGTCCTTGTAGTCGTTGGGCCTACTCACACCATTTCACTAACAACTCGTTTCTCACAAATAATAACATGCGCATCTAGCTGCCTAAATGTCGTTTACCACTGTTGTTTTGAAATAGCCTGAACCACCATTATTTAAAAAAAAAAAAAAAAAAAAAAAAAAAAAAAAAAAAAAAGAAAGCCTGAACAATGAGTACAGATCCGTTAACTAGCAAAAAATCTCCTGTAATCTAAAGATTTACACGATCCTTTTCAAATAATTAAATGGTGATCATGATAATAAACAATATTAATAATGTTGCAATATTAATTATGTCTTGTAAAAAACCCGCCTTCGAGCAACAAGTTATCCGATGCTTAGTCCCCAGAAAACATCTATATAAGTAGTGAGAGTATGTATAAGGTTTCTCATCATCAAACCAAAAACAGTTTTATCCTCCCTCTTCTTCAGCCTCTTAATTTTTTATATTTCTCCTCCTTGTAATTTCGCATCGAAATGACAATCAGCTGCAAGGTGAAGTTTGTTGCTCTCTTGCTTTTCGCGTTGTTTGCCATCTCCATGCTCGAATTCACTCAGGTACTAATTATGTACTTCGTAACTTTTCTTTGGCTTGCAAATCCTAGTACTCACTGTTTGTTCGTAAGACTCATCATGTGCTTGAGTCTCTCATGAGTGTTGGATCAACTTTATGTACTGCATTGGTCAGTCTCTTGCTAAACTACTGTACTGCCCGTTTTGGTATAATGAGAATGTAGCACTGTTTTTGTTAGTTTTCACACTAACTGTTAAATCATGGAAACTAAATTAATTATACTCCATGGATCTTTTGATTTTATAATTAGCTTCAATTATTCTGTTGATTTCTTGCAGGTTTCGGCAGTAGGACTAGGGGTATGTTCTACGTCTACATCACTTTAAGTTATTTCTTTTTCTTTTTTCTATTTTATTCCAAGTTGTGAACTGTGGTTAACTTACTCTTGTTTTATTTGTGAATTTAATGTTTAAACTATTTAGTCATATCCTGATTTATTACGGAAATATTACGGACCAGGATCTGCAAAACCAGAGCGTAAGTTGTGGTTAGCTTAATTTCTTTTCTTTTTATTTCACACAAGTCCTTATTTAGTTCCCTTATATTGTCAGATATCCGACTGATACCCATTTGTGTTTTGGATTTGGGGTGCTAACAGAATGCAGATGGAGATGTGCAACGAGGTGTAGTAAGACGAAGCACCGTTTCGATTTCTGCAATGCAGGTTGCATGAGTTGCTGCAGTTTATGCAAGTGTGTGCCCCCAGGTACTTCTGGTTACCGATGGGTCTGTCCTTGCTACGACACAAAGAAGACTAAAAAGGGAGGACCAAAATGCCCTTGATTAATGAAGAAAGCTACCTACCATTATGATCGACTACCCGAATACTAGTATATTATTAATATTAGTCTTTATGAATTACGAGGAATAATGCGTGTTCTTATTGATTGAGTAGTCATTTTTTTATCACTATTGATTTAGTTCTGCAGCTTCGTAATTTTTTCGCTTTGTTTGATCATGGAATTTGAAAGATCCTTACTTGTTGTAATCCGGTCATCCTGTTCAAACTCCCTTGACTATAATCAAACGAAAGTTAGCAACGGGTTTGATGTAGGGTTGCATATTGGACGGTCGGTTCGATTTTAAATTGAAATCATCTACTAAACTATCCATAGACGGTTTTTGAAATTCAAAACCATCTATCAAACCATCCATAGGCGGGTCGGTTTTAAACCGATCCGAGTCGGACGGTTCGGGTTCGGGTTTTACGGTTTAAACCGTATCAATGCCCAACTCTTATTGTGTGTGTCAAATTCCCAAATATCATCGGAAAGTAGTGATTCTACATTATAATGTTATGTCATTAAGTCATGGGAGCCAGCAGCAAATATCCATTACATGCTTACAACTAATACATGTGTAAAGAAACATAAATTGAATATTACTTTTAAATCTCTTGTCTCTCCATAGTACCCAACAATTGAAACCTCAAAAGTCCAACATCACTTTTTTTTCACCACTTAATTGCCTTAAAAATAACATATGTGAGAGAAGACAAAGATCAGGAGAGAACTGAGGGATAATAGTCTATTGCCGCAGTAGTGGTCGAGCAGCGTCGAGAGAAGAAGATGAAAATTAAAAATGAAATGAGTCATTTAGTTTTAGGGTATTGATAATAAATGGAGGGCTAGGATGAAGATTAATCAATGGTCATAATCAATCGGTTTATACAGGCGGGTTCGGTCGGTTTTTACACCAAAACCGTAAACCGAACCATCATCAACGGTTATGTAATTTTAAAACCATATACCAAACTGTAACGGACGGTTACGGTTAAATAAACCACGGTTATATGGGGTTCGGTTTGACGGACCAGTTTATGTGCAGATCTAATTTGGTGTAATGTTATCGATAATTCAATATAGTATCGTTTCCTAAAAAGTTACGTTAACTACAAAATTGTGCCTACTGTCTTCATTCTTTTGTGATAAGCAAGTTTATAGGTGATGTTAGGAAGATGGTTAATCTTTCACCTAGCAGCAACCCAAAGAAAACTGGGAGATAAGTTGCTGGAATACTGATTGAGTATGAATTAATTGGCTCGGTGAATTAACTCTTTTGCCATCTGATTTGTCTCTTCAGCGCAACTTTCCCGCTTCTCTGAGCTAATTAAAGATAAAAGTTCAAATTTATACGCTCCTCTAGAACCTAGGTGACAAATTTTGGCCCTCTTTGGATGGAAACTTAATATTCGCTTATATATTTTTTTCTTGGGGATTTGTTTAAGGGCATTCATTTTTTTTTGAAGCATAAACGTATAATTTATTAAACTATGAGAGAAATTATACGTGGGTAAGTAGTATCCAAAGAGTTATTTAGTACAATTTGGTTAATAAAAAGAGGAATTGTCTGGTCCCATATTTTTGTTGATAAGTTCCATGTATGACTTCCATCAGCTGCATGGTTAGCGAGTCCATCGACTGCTTGGTTACCTTCTCTATAATTATGTTGTATAATACAATGAGGTATTTGGCGCATTATATGCCTTATTCCGTGATCATTCCTAAGATATACCAAGGCGGCTCTACTGGAGATGTAAGAAATCTCATGAGGTTTTCTGAGTCTGATTCAAAAATGACCTTCGGCCACTGTCTCTATGTTGCAGCTCTGGAGGCCAGAAGCATGGCCCAGGTTTCAGCTGATAAGGCAGTTGTGATTCTGAGCGGTTGTGCTAGTGCTAAAACTATTCTTGTCTCTGAGTTTCTGCAGATGAAACCTGCACCCGTTAAACCTGGGTATCCTATGGCAGCACCATATGTATTGATCTTAATCCAATCAAATGTAGAACTGGTCCATCCCACTGAAATTGTTGTTGTTCTTCTGCTGGTGTCAGATGGGTTCATAGTGGAAGATTTGCCAGGGATAACCGGCAGACGAGCTCTCATTGCCCAGCAGAATTCCTGCTGTAGGTTCAACGCTTTCAAAAAAATACCATCCGATGTTGGTTGGGAATTTCGAAATGTACGCTCATTTCTGGTCAACCAAAGGGATCAAAGGAGAAAATATAAAGAGGTTATGGTTGGGGGGGGGGATGGTTGCTTTAAGAGTTGGGTGATAGTTGTTTGGGGGTTATAGAAGTCATAAGGGTATTTTTATCTAGATGATTGTTTGAGATTCGAGTTAGCAGGGTGTTCCAGGATATATTTGCTAATGGGCATTGAAGGAGCAGGTGGTCGGCCTTCTCTGGTTCAATGCTGCACTAGGTACAAAGATCGGAGATAATGATTTATATGCGAGATAGGATAAAGAAGGTGGACAATCCTTTATTGATTGATTTCTACAAGAAAAGTTGTATTTTAGGCGGACAACATAACGTCCACAGAAATTTGGAGACTGGTAGAGGGTTCTGGTTGATTTACATCTTGGTTAGACAATTGTATCCATAAGCGGCGGTGTATCTTATAGTTTTTGAATACGGTCAAATGATCTTATCCCGATGGCTTTCTTGGGGAAGGTGGGTGTTAATAATTTTTTATTTTGTGAGTGGCGGAAAGGTGTCGAGTTTGTCATGTATCCAATTATGGGTTAGAGGATCAATGATATCCGCCACTATTTGGATGGGGTGGCATTGTATAGGATCTAAGTTGGGGAAATATAGAATCCAATTAGCTTGGATATGGGTTGTTAATTCGTTTCCGACATGAGAAAAATAAGATTTTGGACGGTGGGTATGAGTGAAGCTAATTGTCTCCATTGTGCACTGGAATAAGATGGAATGATAGGAGGGCTTTGGAAAATTGGTTGTTGTTTGAGATATTTATCTTGATATGTACTGACCCAGATGGAATCAGGGTGGTCATGTAAATTCCATATCCTTTTCATAAGCAGTGTTTTATTATGCTCACTACTCTTTCTAATACCAAGCCCACCTGCTGAAATAGATTGTGATATTTTGTCCCGCCCTATAGGATGAAGTTTTTTAATCGAGGAATCATGGCACCAGAAGAAGTTCCTAGTGATATGGTCTATTTGTTTATGCACATGGGTGGTGAGAATTTGGGTTTGCATGAGATGGTTAGAGGTGGAAGTTAGTGAAGTTTTGATGAGTACTAACCTTCCAGCAGGCGTTAGGCATTTTGTCATCCATCCTTTTACTTTCCTTGCTATCCTTTGAAGAAGTGATTCAAAAATGTTCCGGGATGATCTTCCATGCTTGAATATGTGACTGTTGTGACATAAATCATAACATAGTCTACAAAAATTGGTGGAAAACCTAGTTTTGTGAAGGCTGTTTTGATGAAGCCCCAATATAAACTTTCATGCTCTTTTTGGATGTCTAGTTTTAGAGCTATTTTCGGATCTTTGGTTAGGGATGAAGTTTTGATATAGTAGAATAGTTCTCCCGCAATTGCTATGCTATCTTGAATCGATCTTTGGGGAACGAAAGCACTCTGGTAAAGGATTATCAGGAGTGGGAGAGCGGTCTAATACGGTTGACTAGAATTTTTACAATGATTTTATAAGTGATGTTGCAAAGACCTATATGTCTGAATTGTGATGGTTTTGAAGGATGTTCTACTTTTGGAATGAGAGTGAAGTTTGTGTGATTCATTAGCGGGTGAATATTTAGGGAATTAAAAAAGATGGGAACCATAGCTATTAATTGAGTATGAGTAGTTTCCAAGAAGATTTTGAAGAAATTACTGGTGTAGCCATCTGGTCCTGGAGCTCGCTCAGAATCTATGGAAAAGAGAGCATTTTTTATTTTCATTGGAGTTACTTCAGCTGTTAGGAGAACACATTGTCTAAGAGTTAATCTCGGGGTGATTGTTCTAAAAATATCATCAACAATCGTTGTGGGCGTTGTTGTGTATTGTTCAGTATAGTGATTCAGAATGAGTTGTGTTATCTCGTCTTTATTGATTACGCAGTTGTTCTGATCATCTTGTAGTTGTTGAATATTCTTGTGTCCCCGATGAATGGTTGCCTTGGTATGGAAGAAAGTTGTATTGCTATACCTGATTGTAGCCATTGCATTCTGGATCTTTTTTGCCAGTAGGTTGCATGGCATTGTAGTAGTGTCAAATGGTGAGTCATAAGCTCTTTTTCTCATTTATCCAGAAATCTTGCTCATTTCCTTATTGAATCACACATTGGTGTTGCGCTTCCTTTATTTATAGTGCTGAGTTCTTGATCCTTTTAGGGAGATGGCCAAATGTTTCCTTATTCTATTTGATTAGAGTTCGAATGGTTATGATTAGCTTCAGTTGTAGGTCCAGAGTAGGCTCTGTTTTTCCTTGTTGGATCCAGGCAGTTTCCACCACTTGCTTGAGTTGCGGATGGGTGATCCAAAGGTGTTCAAATTTATATTTTTTTGTACTTCTCCAATCAATCGATTTCGTCTGCAACAAGATTGGGGCGTGGTCTGAAGCTATCCTTGGAAGATGGGTAATTCCTGCATGGGGGTTAGTTGTTCGCCAATGTTGAGTGTATAACGCTCTATCAAGGCGTTCTAGAATATTGTTTTGTCCAAGCTAATCATTTGTCCAGGCAAATGGTTCTCCTCGGAATCCCATCTGATTTATCATTATGATAAAACGTTGAGTCTGCGCATATGTTACTAGCCTTCCTCCTATTTTTCTCAGATTGTTCCATAATATCATTGAAATCACCTATTAGTATCCATGGAGTATTTGTGTTGTTATTGGGGAAAATAGTTGGAAAATCTTCCCAAAGGTTTCTTCGCGCTTCTTGGTGAGGTGGGCTATAAATGCCGGTGCATAGCCATGGTTGCGCAGGTGGAGGCGAGGTAACCAATGCGTGTATGTATCTTCGAGAATGCAATAAAATTGTCACATTTAGGTTATTTTTCCATAATAAGCATAGTCACCGCGTTGATTTTGGGGACTGTGAAATGATGTTGGAATTGAAGAGAGTGTTTAAGAGAGTCTATATGATTCTCGTTGGCTAAGGTTTCCGAGAGGAATAAGATCGATGGTTTATATGCCGAAATTAGGTCGTGCAAATGTTGAATAGTTGTGGATTGATTAATTCCTTGACAGTTCCATGTTAGAATATTCATTTTTGGAACCCAGAAGGATGAATCCCAAAAACTATGTACTTAATAGTTGAGAAGTTGAAGAAAATATTTAGGCTTTGATTGGGCCCAAACTGAGAAAGCTTGTAAATAAGAAATTGATGATAGTTGAGAAGTTAAATAAAATATTTAGGCTTTGATTGGGCCCAAACTGAGAAAGCTTGTAAATAAAAAATGATGAACCTGCTGAAAAATAGGAGTAGAGGAGTATGTTAGAGTGTAGAAGAAGTAAGGAAGAATCAGTGGGTAAATCCAGACTTGTTCAGGCGATAAGAAGGACAAGGAAAAATAAGTGAGTAAGTAAAATTTTTAAAAGAAACCATCTAGTAGTAGAATAGATACATGGATCAGCAATGCAAGAAATTCAAGGAATAAGAAGTGTTAATAATATGTTAAAGCAGTTTCAGAAGTAGACAGAGGCACACAACAACTGGGAGATTCAGATAGCTAAGATGAGTAGTACAACAAATTAAAATAGAGTTTAGAAGTGTAAGCCTATATTAGTTCTACATAGTGACTAAGGACAACATACAAGCAAATTCTAACAAAATGTCTAGGCTTAAACTAGTGACCAATATCAATTTAGCAAAAAAAGATAACTAGCTAGTAAGTAAGAGTCGATTAATTAAAAATAATAAGGCAACAAGTTGTTTTAGTCTAAAGGAATAAACAATATATTACATCAGACAAGAGTAGAGGATAATCAGAAAAAACTGTTATTGGATTGTTAAAGGTGCTTATAATATAGCTTAGCTTGAGTAGCGAGCAGATATTACAGAAGGTTGTAAGATTAATCAAATATGTGAGGCACATTCAAGTTATATTGTAAGAGATAAAACTTAGCTAGAAGAAGCAAGAGGTGAAAACTTAGAGCTATGTAGAATAAGCCTGGCATAGGCTACTAAACACAAACAACTTAAGTAGATTGGGAATTTAATTAATCAGAGAGATTATCTAGGTTTGCAAAAGGAGAAAAAAAGAGAGGATGCAATTAGAATAAAGAGGTAAAAGAAGAAGATATGTAAATAGGGGGATACTCTAGGAAGGTGATTGTTTACACACAGCAGAGAAACAGGCAATAAGAGGGAAAAACTAGAGGTGGTAGTTTAAGCTATGATATAATACATACAGAGCATGGTTATTTATCTGGTTTAGTAGGTTATGTTAGCTAATAATATCACACAGTTACATTCAATTGAAAAGAAGAAAATATAACTCTGAGTAGTACACAATAAATCCAGGGAACGAAAATTCATAATATAAGGTTTTGAGTTAAAACCAATTAAAATCAAGTGAAGCTAGATGGTAGCAGATGAGGTTCTTTGGAAATTAAAGCACAGTCAAATCATAATAATAAACAGTCAGGTTTAATTGAGTCAGGGCTAGACTAGCAAACCAAGAAGATTAAAATAGATGCATACACTCAACAAGGTATCTCAAAGATACCAGCATACATGATACAAAGATTTTGGTAGTTGATATAAAAGACTAATACATACTATTAGTATCTAATATAATAGATAGAACCTTATATTATAGTACTACTGCATATGATAGGGAGCTACAAGTAAGGGGATAAATGCAGCAAAGTAAGTAACAAACATAGCCTAAATAGCAATCAACTAGCTAAAAAAGACAAAAATTAAGGTACATCTAATATCAGTTTGAGCAAAAGCAAAAACATA
>JAJJMC010008370.1:4279226-4344340 GCA_023531435.1 Papaver californicum | reverse complement strand
GTTTTCCGACTTTGTTTTACCGCAAGCGCACAGTGTCGAAAGATGTAGACAAGAGCAAATACGGTTCGTTCCCACGAGGAGTTTGGATTAAAATATTTTTTAGATTTTTTATAAAGAATTAAATTAACTAATGAATTAAAATTATTTAATAAAGTTTTAAAAACAGTACAAGGAAAATGTTAAGGTTCCGGGAATCCGTTGTAGATTAGGGTTTAATTGCGTTTCACATAGGGTTTAAATTTCAAAAAGAATTGTTTGTTCTCAACCTAAAGTAGAATTTCGAAGTACTAAATATACGGGGCATAAAGAGTCAAAGAATATTCATAAAACGATTTAATACGAGGTTTCAACTAGTCCTTCTACTAATCAAACAATGAACTATACGTGGCATAGAACATGAAAAATCATCGAGAGGGTAAAACGTTGAGAGAGAGACAAATTAATAATATTTAGTTCATACAGTTAAAAACCCTAGTTTCGAAACACAAATAAAAATCATCTCTACAAGTTCATCCTTTCGCCCTAACAAAGAGAATTATCCCAACATGGCTTTCTCAAAAGCCATAAAAATTAATTAAGAAAATAGCACAAACTAACCGATAATCGTCGAAGATATCGACTCTACGTGAAGTTCTCTTCCCAGCGTCTGCAAAGTCTGTGCACGTCCGAGTATTTCCGTCTACCTCTGTATCCCAGTATGTATATCTATGTCTATCTCCCTCTCTATGTGAAGGTGTACGTGAGTCTCTATTTATAGAGGCCAAATCACCGCCTCTTTTTCTCTTTCCGTCCAAGACACGGATTCAATCACCGATTTTAAACTCTAGAAACAACACGAAGTCGGCTGCTCAATCCATTCCTTAAAAACCTCACACACGCTTTAACCAAATCCTAGTGTTTCTTCATTAAAAACTTCAGTCTTTCTGTTCTTCCCTGACTTCTCTCTCAAGCCTTGCCAGACTAAACTCCACCAGACTCGACTATGAACCAACAGTTTTTGAGTAACACTGTCAGGACTCGAACTCCATTGTCACAAACTCCTCTTCGACTCAAACCTTTCCCTGACTCGACAGCCTCAACTCTCCAACTGACTTTGTTTTTCTTCTCATCATTGCCATAGCTCCAACAAACTCAGGCTACACCGAGAACTATCTTCTCTTCCACAGACTCAACTGCCTATCTCGATCCTCTAACAGTTCCAACAATCACTAACTCTGCTACCATCAATCACGAGCAAAAGCCTCACATCATCAAACTCATCAACCATTGATTCTGCCATGATCGGGTTCATCACAGCTGCTAGGCTTCAGTCCATCCCTTCAACTGCCAGCATTTCAAGTTTCTCAATCATTGCTGAGCTCTCAACCAATTACATTCTCTGCCATATCAAATATTATTCTCGCCTGAAATAATGGCAGTAGTTCTTCTTGGTTGTGCTACTTCACTCTCGTAAGTCCCAAACACCACAAAAAACCCCTTGAACTAACCAAGTTTCGCTGACGAAACAGTCGGAAAACACTAACCTGGATTCGTTGTTTGAAATAAGGAAGAAAGTGGCCCTTAACCTAAATGCTGGCGCCTTTAGTATTATTTAAAAAACATTGGCATCCCTTAGTAATTTCTCAGGTTGTTAATAGCTTTGCAGTTAAAACTTGTTTAACTGTCAGTTCCGTGAACCCGACAATTATAACGTCTCTTTTCGCCCATAACTTTCTCATACGAAGTCGGAACGACCTCGTTCTTTAGCCGTTGGATTTGTAATCCAATTAATATGAATAGTATAAATCCTGGAGTAGACTGAGTTTCACTGGGTCTTTGACAATTCTTCTCTTGTAAAGCTCTATTTCACTTGTTTCAGAGATGTAACCTGATAAAACACACAAACTAGAAAAGTAATAATAAAACACGGTAATTCACACAAAATCTAGCAAATAAGAATAAGGAAATGATACTTAAAATGTATAAATTATGCACTTATCAATAAGTATTTCGGTCGTAAATTTTGGTATGTCTTAGTATTTAGATCCTAAGTTTGTCCAATTTTGAATTTGGGTCTTCTCTTCTTCTCTCTGTCTCAATCTTAACGAAGTTAGGATTATATGGACGGAGTGGTATTTGTTTAACGAGTTGACTCTAATCCGTCATTGACTAACGGGTCAAAGACCCAAACTCAAAATTGGACAAACTTAGGACCCAGATACAAAATGATACCAAAACTTACGACCCAACACTGATTTGCGGTTAATCGTTGTCAATAATCTATAAATCTCTCTACTCTGTAGTATAGGTTAACTCTGATATAAACTTTACTATTATTTTTTAAAAATTATGATTGATCTTATAAGATTTTTGATCTGTTTAATATTCTATATATGTAATTCTCCCATTTCGCGATCTTTTAAACCATTTATTATAATAAGTCAGGGTTTTGAAATTAAAAATTCAAAGAGAAAAACGATAGCTCTCAATGGGTTTGGTTTGGTTTTCTTCTCTATTGATGGCACCCTGATAAAAAACGTTATTGTGTATCTCAATGAGTTTGGTTTTCTCTATAGGGCAGAAAAGTACTTCGTCATGTGTTCGCATCCTAAGGTATGAATATGGGTGAGAAGCATACAAGATAAATATTGAAGTGAATCTCAGCCAACTTGGGGATCTCCGTCTACCTCCTGAAGTCAGGACACGTGGAAAGTACCAACTGAGGATCAACGGTCAAGTTTGAATGGGTAGTTGGACATTAAATGTGTGCACAGAGCAGTCATATCAACAGTTTGTTACGTGGCGAATCACTATTAGACGAAGAACAGAGAAGCATCGACAAATATGACGAAGAATATTGGCGAATGTATCAGCGAAGTAAAGCTCCAGCGAAGATGGATTCTTTTCCAAGAAAGCTTAAGCGAAGGAGTCGTCTGCGAAAGGACCTGCGAAATACTATGAGTTGTCATCCACCATTACAGTTTGTCTATATATACAAGTGAAAACAATGTAAAGAGGATTGAACTTTTTTGTAAGGCTTATGGAGAGTAAGAGTACTTGTGAGAATATTAGTAAGGCAGAGAGTTTGTAATCTTCTTCATATCATAGTGAAATCACCCCGTCGATGTAGGTTTTAACACCGAACCACGTAAAAACTTTTGTGTTCTTTATTTTCCTTTGATTATGTGAATATTGTCCATAAATCTTGAACTAAAACCATAGAGAGAGTCGATTCAGGTAAGTGTTCGGGTGTGTTATAGGATTTCCTGCAACTACACTCTCATTAATTTTGTCCTTCTTTTATTCAATTTCATAAAAAAAAACTTTGGATTCAATGGTAATTGATGCTCTAATTAGGATACATTAAAAATACTAAGGTATCACCCCTATCTGGTCGGCATGGACTACTTCACAGGATCGTTAGTTAGGTTTTCTAACATTATGGAATGTCAGTTTATAATATCATTATAGATGATGCATATTTAAAAGAGTCTTCACATATATTAATTTTTTTTACCGTGCTTACTACTACTAATCATATTCGACCGTAGTAATACTAGCACGGCTATTTCATAGAGTTCTAATCTTTGTAATTTAGCTAATACAGAGATGGGATGGATTTTGTAACAATAAAAACTGGTCTGTGCAGGAAAAAGTGCAGCGGATTGCAAATGTGTTGGTTTCTTCCGTAGAACAATTGAGCATAGACGTTTGCTTGCTAATTAGATGTTGGCTAATAATGTGCACCACATCCTAACTGTCTGTGTGCATATTTCAAAAAAAAATGATTTATCTGTGTGCCTTGTCGAAAATTCAACGAACTGTTCAATTTGATTTATGTTTATGGACATGCTAAATTGCATATGCACATGTGAATACTTGGCTTCAAATTTGGTCTTATTTATGAAAACGTCTTTGGAACTTTTCCAGATCTATAATCCCTTTTTATATTGTGGAGTAAATATCTATCTAGCTGGTTTATATTTTGAAATTTAACGATATGTTTGAAGAAGAAAAAATGAGAATTTGTTTATGTTCTGTAAAATTATTACGGAATCTCTAGTCAACCTGACGTAGCATTTGTTTTTTTTGTTTTTTTTTTTAATCTCTAATCAAGAAGGCTGATATAGTGGCTCCAAATTTGAGTGAGGGGCTCCTAATTGAGTCGAGGTGACCCATTTTTACGATAAGGGATGTCCTAGGGGGTTTTGTTAAATGACCATTTTACCCTTATACCAATTAAAACCTAAACTCTTTTAACAAAGTTCATAACTTTTAAAAACTTAAACAAAAGAAAACCTGTCAAAACCCAACCGTAATCTCCTTCGATTCATCACCGATTCGCAAAATTCATCGATGATTAAACTCAACTCAACTCAACAATTCGAGATGAAGAAGCATACTAAAGGCGTTCAAGGTAGCAGTGATGGCAATGAACCCTGCTCCTTTCAACCTAATCAAGAGATTCAACAAGAAATCGACATTGACAAGCAAAATCAAGCACCGAAAAGTCCAACAATGGTGTATCTAAGGTATTGTAGAAAACCCATGTATTCTTAGAACTTGTAATTGATTTATTCGCATGTTTGATCATGATTTTGGGAAAAAAATGTTGCACACAGTTGATATTACGGTGGGTCCGTGTCAAAACCCAACCGTAATATTTCATGTTCTTGAGTATTACGGTTGGGTTATTTTCAATACCCAACCTTAAATCAAAGGGAAGAAGATGAATACTTCAGGATATTACGGTTGGGTTTCAATAGATAACCCAACCGTAAATAATTTGCGCCAATTTTTAAAAACAACTTGCGGTTGGGTTTGTAGAAAATCCCAACCGTAACAAAGAGCGTCCATAAAAATTTGGTTTGAGTATTACGGTTGGGTTTTTTCTTAAAACCTAACCGTAACATTACAGTTGGGTTTTGAGAAAAACCCAACCGTAACATTACAGTTGGGTTTTGAGAAAAACCCAACCGTAATTCATATGTAGCATGATGTGCACATCAGCTACATTGAGTTACGGTTGGGTTTTTCTTAAAACCTAACCGTAAAATATGGGAGAAAAATTACGGTTGGGTTTTGAGAAAAACCCAACCGTAAATTTTCCTGTGTAGTGAATATTTTTTTTGTTGAAGTTGAATCGCTTTGAAATTATCTAACTTGTATTGGTTGTGTGTTGTAGGAAGAATAAGAGGGGTAATAATTTAACACATATTTCTCACACTCCAACCCCTCGCCACGGAAAGCATTTAGGGGTTCAGAAGAGAGGCGTGAGCAAGACCCATAATCCCTCTTTTGAGGTAGGTGGTGGTAGTGTTCCTCAAATTGCAGAAGAGGAATATAATGTGTTTCAAGGCTTGGGTGATCTACCAACACCCAGAGGTTCTCTTGTGATTAGAGAACCACCACAAGAGCAACAAAACACGAAGAAGAAGAGGGGGGCAGAGAACAACATGTCCCTCAAGGCAAAGGTAAAGAAATTCGAAAAGAAAAGGCAAAGAAAAGGGTTGCCAAAGAAATCCCGAAAGAAAAGGCTGAACCTCAACTGTGGCTTAAGAAGAGGAATTGAGGACTATGGGGTGAGGCCCCAGACAAAATCTGCAATATTATTTGGTTATCCCCATTCATGGGCTGCCAAAGTTGCAGCGACCAAGGTATTATTCTAATTACTTCTCTTATTATGTTAAATTTTTGTTTTTTAACTTTTGTAAGTAAAACAAATTTGTTTTTATTCTTTGTAGGATCATACACAGGCGATCAAGAAATTGATTCGTCAAAGGGCTCATTGGACCTTAACTGATGAATGTACGGATGTACAAATTCTGGTAAATGCTACCGGGTTAGCTCCCGGAATTACACATTCAATGTGGGAGTATGACAGTGTCGTCTGCGCAGCCTTCAGGGAACGTTATTGGCCTGAAACCGATACGTTTCATCTCCCATTCGGCGAGATGACTATAACGCCGGATGATGTCCAATCAATTCTTGGGCTGGAGGTGGAAGGTAAATCAGTATTTGAGGGTTTTGACAACAACATGTCCTGGAGTGATATTTATGCACTTGTCAAAGAAACACTTGGATGGGAGAAGACCGAAGCTGAATCGGAATTTAAATTGGTGAGTGGAGATAAACCGGGGATGCCAAAGAAGAAAGGTCAATCCATGAGCAAGAAAATATTGCTGCGGTCACTACGGGAGAAGTTTGGAGGGACCGCAAAGTTGGAAATGGCTGGGGTCGTCATAGATGACACCAGAGCCATTCGAACAACCAGAGCTTATCTGCTATATATGCTCGGCACCATCTTCTTTGGTGACAACTCGGGCAACAGGGTCAACGTCCAGTATCTACAATGGTTTCAGGGTGATCTCGGGATGACCCATCAGTACTCGTGGGGAACTGCCACCCTGGCCTACCTACTTGCTAACCTTCGAAAAGCTTCGAGGGTCAGGGGAACTGAGATTGCCGGTAATACCGGTCTGCTTCAAGTAATTTATTGTTTGAATTTCAATGTTCAATGTTCAATTTATTTTTTTTCTCATTTTCTTATATTAATATTAATTATCTTTATAGGCATGGGTATACGATCACTTTCCCAGACTGGCTCCTCAAACAAGCGTTGATGTTAATGGACCTACGGGAAAGAAATTCGTCTTCACCGGGACGCAGGCAAAATATAAAGAAGTGCTCATAGCAAAGATGAGAACAGAAATTGATGCTTTCACGGTTGATGATGTTGTTTTCGACCCTTATGTGAAGATTAGCATAGAGGGTGATGGACATGTTGAGGATTTACGTGAATTGTCGGACGTGGCAGGCTACAACGTCCCTTTGTATCATCCGTTTGGGTACGTGATGTCCAACCCCCGCCGAACTCTCCGGCAATATGGATACGTCCAAACAACGGTGACACGCGAAATGTTTAAATTGTGTGTGAATGGGTCGATGATCGAAGGGCCAAACATCGTGCTAAACTATGAGCCGACGCCTTCAGTCGCGGTTTGGAATAACCGCACTGATCCGAAATACCAAGTCCAAAGGAATGAGTTAACTCCCTCTCCGGGCACAAAAGAGGCTGCAAAAGATTACTTGGAGTGGTATCGCCATTTTGGTCATCCAACTATCATCAACAATGATCCTGAGACTCTGGCAATCAACACGAGAGATGGTTTCTGGAAGAAGGCATATTTCAATTTGGTACGTACATTATTTTTGTTATTAATGTTTTTAAGATTTATTACTAAACACTCATCCTACTTTTATTTTCATATGTGAATAGAAAAAGAAAGCCGTTGCATTGGCGGACTCTATTAATCCATGCCTAAGCACAATTGATGTGAGGACGCCTGACCAACTCCAGGCTTTGATTAGGGAGCTTCATCATGAAGTTGAGGATGTGCAGCGGACTTTAAAGAGGAGTAGACCCGGTACAAGAGGCGCGACTAGAGATGCGAGTACTACTAGAAGAGAGCCTCAAGCATCGGATGAAGAGACACATGATGAAGTCGGGGATGCGCAACGTGGTGCTCGTACTCGAGGCGGTCGTGCTGGAGCTCGTACTCGTGGCGGTGCTGCTCATCGTAATGTTATGAGCAAAAAAAGAGCTCATCAAAGTCATCGACCTACCCCTCCTCCTTCTCCCTAACTCTATGTCTATGGTTTTGTTTTGTATGTGTGAATTAGTTGTACCTTTAATGTGAAGTTAGATTTGAAGTTTGAATTTAACTTGCACGTGAAAATTTATTTGATTAATTTTTTAAGTTGGAAACCATGCATTGGGAAATCCCGGTAAAAATACCCAGTCACATTAGTGTTACGGTTGGGTTTCTAGGCAAAACCCAACCGCAAAAATGGCAAAATGAAAAATGTGACAGGTTTACGGTTGGGTTTTGCCTGGAAACACAACCGTAAATCTGTCACATTTTAATACTACAGTTTTACGGTTGGGTTTTCATCCAAAACCCAACCGTAAATATGAAAGAATAATTTTACGGTTGGGTTTTGGCTGAAAACCCAACCGTAAATATATGACCAGAACACATAATTTCCCTAGGATATTACGGTTGGATTTTCAGCCAAAACCCAACCGTAAATTCTACTGGATAACTTTAAATTTGATTCTCTAATTTGTTTGTTTTTCGTTTTTTCTTTGTTTGAATGACCCAATTTACCTTCAATCAAGTTAAAATGATTGAATAAGTTCAAATTTTTGATTTTGAAACCCTAATTTGACCTTAAAACTCAAAGCTACAAAGGTTGGTTACGGTTGGGTTTTGGCTTAAAACCCAACCGTAAATAAAGAACCTCAAAACATAATTTTCTAAAGATATTACGGTTGGGTTTTCAGCCAAAACCCAACCGTAAAATCTATTTTTAGGAAAGTTTTGGGTCGTTTTTGATTTTTTTTTTGGGTTTTCAAATAGAGCCGTTCAAACCTTGAACGACCCATTTTTCAAAATATAGCCGTTACACTTCTGGTTTATAAGTGAAATAGTTGAGTACGTATCCAACCCATCCATTTTTTTTAAAAGTTAAACCTTTATGTTACAACAATCATCTCTAACAAAACTAGTACTCTAACATAGTGGAATATGGGTCAACCTGGGATTAAAAATCCAGATTTTTCTTTGGATGAAGATTTATGTATTTGCCGCAATTATGTATTATGTTTTCCAAAAAGAGGAGAAGAAAGAAGGCAAAGTGGTATAACGAGTCCGAGTTATTGGCAAACAATCCATGAAAAATTTTGTTCTGAAACCGGCAACCCTTTTAACCGTGATCACGTCAACTTGATTTGTTGATATAAAACTATACACCGATACGTAGAAGAATTTATGGCATTAGTTCGTATTATTGGTCAACTACGACTTAGGGGTGAAACCGAAGATGAGGTGTTACAGAGATCTCTTGAAGAATGGAGGAGATGGAAAATATGGCCATTTTTATACCTACCTCATTATCACATCCTAAAGGACTTTTTGCTCACTCGCAAACCTATTTATTAGTTCTTTTGTAATGCCATTTGTGTTTGTTAGTGGTAATTTCAATTGTATCCTAGGTTACTTTAATGATTTCATGGGTTGTAATGTGGTCAAAAATTTGATGTTTACATAAATTTTGTGTTTTGAACCCAATTTTGAGTGAACTGAAATTCCAAAAAAGGTTAACAAAAATATTTACGGTTGGGTTTTGAATGCAAACCCAACCGTAAACCTTCCAGATTAAAATTCACCCAGGTTTACGGTTGGGTTTGGTCTCAAAACCCAACCGTAAACGTTGCAGTTGTACGGTTGGTTTTGGAGTCATAACCCAACCGTAAAACTGGGTGAAAAACCCTGGTAGGTTTACGGTTGGGTTTGCACTCAGTACCCAACCGTAATTTTTTTTTTATGGTGTAGTGACTGGTTTACGGTTGGGTTTTCACTGAAAACCCAACCGTAAACCTGGGTGAATTTTATTTTCACACATGTGATACTCCAAATTTTTCATTTCCAAAAAAAAAATATATTAATATTATGATTCCTCCAACATACATATGATAGTGTTACTACGAATATTAAATGCCTTCCAGGTTTACTATATTATCATTCCGACTCCGAGTCAGAAACAAATGATATGAATTGAAAGGTCGGGGAGGGTTTTAATGCCTTCCAGAGTTCGAAATTGTGCTTGAACCGGTGACACCAAGACTTGGCGATATCACCATCGTATCCATCCTGTAAAGGGGGTAATGGACTTCCTTCTTTCAACTTGAGACCAACATAATGGCAGTTCTGGACCAGCCAAATCACACATCTTCTATTAGCCAATTGTTCGACAAATGTTAATCTTGTTGGTGCAAATATAAAACAATATCCATTTGAGATATAATGTATGACGCAATTGAAAGTGTTGGCGAGGATTTGCCCACATATTGGCATGCTCATCCAATACTCGCTAGTGCAATTCTTGTTGCCTATTAAACGCCTTTCGAGAGCGATGAACTCCTCGTTTAATAACGACTCTTCATATCTATATGCACACATCATTGGCTTGTATAAATCCGGGTAAGAGCATAGTTCAACCGCTGACTTATGTCTTACATAAGTTACTTCGTCCATACCCAACCCTGCTGCTCCGCTAAATGGTCCAACTTGTTCGATGAATACATGGTATCCACAATTACCATCACCGGCAACATCGTCGGTTGCCTTTATGTATGGACGAAAAAAAGCCGGAAACGATGACATATAACTTTCATAAATAATGTGCTCGGTTCGGACGATTTTGCCATTCTCAATTCTTGAAAAGTTTGATGGAAATTGCATCAATCCTCTTGCAATCCGGATCGTATATGGCTCTTCAACCACTAATGTATTGGCTTTAAGTTTTTCTTTTCTTCTTGCTAATTCTTTCATACTAACTCTTTTTTTCCTTCTTGCTAATTCCTTCATACTTACTCTTCTTGAGTTTGGGTGTGGAGGAACTTTTCCCTTGGCACCAAGTTCAATTGTTGAACTTTCTTGAGTTGGAACCGCGGGACCTTTTCCTCTAATATCTACTACACTTGGCCCCCCTTGTTCCGTTTGACTTATTTATCGTTCAACATCATCCTCCTTCTCATCCTCTGCTTCATATTCCTTTTGCAAATGCTCAAATGCACAAGGGTTTCTTTTCTTTGATTCTTCATGCAATTCCCTTGCTTTTTTGCGTCCGACGGCCCTCGATTCTTTGGTAGAAGGCCTACCTTTTCTCTTCCCTCTAATTGGTTCCTTGACAGCGTACCTTGTGTGTGGAAACACGAAATAACTCAACTTCGTCAACCAAATTTGCCTTTGCGCCTTATTTAATGTATCGTATTTGTTGGCTAAAGCCTTTCCAACGTGGGTGTCGGCAAACGATGCACCAAAATCTTGCTCGACGATGGGTTCATCGAAAGACAATTGTTGCCAAAACGGATCAATATCTTCAATTGGGATCACACCGTCTTCTTCGTACTTGGGCATCAAATGCCGGCAGGGAAGTCCCAAACTTGACATGTTAGGACAAACACATTCTTCTTCTCATTGTAAGTTGCCCAATCTATAGTGCTTTACTTCGTACATTATCTTCTCAATAGCACAATGCGATACCTTATAAAAATACTTTGGAGCAATGGTTCGTCCTTATAGCTGACGTGTTTTCTAGAAAGGCTTTTTTCAAAAGATTCCTTAACTCTGTCAAGGTCACGGAGGAAATAATCGTGCATCGCTTCGAAGACCGTAACAAACCCACCATCAGAATTATGAAGCTTCTTCTTCATTCTGTTGTGAGATGACTCCACGGTACTTGTAGCTTGGTTGTCAAAGTGCCTATATTGGTTTGTGAACGCCGCTACAAACTTCTCTTTGTGGGGATTCAACCAATGCTCCATTAAATAGTTCACAACTTTTGGATAATTACTCCAATGCAAGCATAACATACGAACATTTTCTTCATAATCTTCCTTGGTGATAGACCATGTCAAAGCGTCCCATTCAGTTTGGAAAGTAGCCCATTTTAGTTCCGCCAACTTGTCATCCTCCTCGAATTTTTCTTTGGCCGTTTCTTGTTCTGAAACCGGCAATTTTTTAATTCTCTCCATCTCGCTTTTCTTTGTTGGCCGAATAGTCGTTTTGCACTTGGTTTGAATATTGTTCCACAAGTGGAACGTGCAAAGAAGATGATGAGCATCTGGGAATACCCTTGCAATGGCATTCATCAAGCCTTGTTCTTTGTCGGTGATAATTACCTTAGGGGTATATCCTTCAACGTAGAATAATTTAATTTGTTCCAATGCCCACACATAGCTTTCTTCGAGCTCGTTTCTCAAGAAGCAAAAGGCAACACTAAACGTGGACTTGGTAGAAGTTTTCCCTACAACATTCAAAACCGGGAGCTCATACTTGTTAGTTTTGTACGTGCAATCCATCATAAGCACTTGATGGGAGCACCGTGCTAACTTTATAAACTCGGAATGAGCCAATATAATATGCTTAATTTCTTTATTCTCATCTTCTTCGTGAAACATGGTGTAGTTTTTCGTCTCCCCCAAGTACAAAAGTTGTTGGATCGGGTCCCTTTCTTCCCATTTCTCACGCTTCAACTTGGATTTGGCGTTGTAGATTGTCTCCAACGTAGACACATTATTTGAGTTTATTTTCTTCAAGTGCCCGAGTATATCACTGGGTTTCAAACGCTTTTCCGTCATATCGTTTACGATGAGCTTTTCTTCCTTGGTAAGCCGGGCCATAGAAGGATGCGTTAACAAAGTCTCTGGTGGTAGGTGATTGTAACGACCCCATACAACTGTAGACAAGAACCACTTATTCTCGTTGTTCTTACGAAATTGAAGCTTGAAAGGAAATCCCGTCTTGTTAGTGTAAGTTTTTCGCTTGATCTTCGTCTTTGGTACATACTCAGTACCCTTTTTTGCATGTCTTGTGTATTGTACACTACACTCACAAACCATTTGAAAGCGGTTGTGTTTTTGTTGGTTGTTACAAACAATCACACACATGATGAGTTTCCCATGTTCTGTAGCCCACTTCTTTGCATCATCTTTTTTATCCCATGTCTGCATGGTCCAAGAACAGAAAGTTAGGAGAAAAAAAATGGCATTATGTTAGATGTCGAAAGGGATTAACAACTTATCAATAACCTACCAGGTCGTTCAAATAGTGATCCGTAGTATCTATAGTTTCAATATCATTTGGAGGAGGCTGATCATTCATTGGTTGAGTTACGACCGCGAGCTGAACAAAAGAGATCAAGGCCAAGCGTCAGACAAAACACTAAAACCAATAAGTTTATGGTTGGGTTAGAAGCGTCAGACCCAACCGTATAATCGACGGACCCAACCGTAATACAACAAAAAAAGCCAAACCAATGTTACGGTTAGGTTAAAGAGTAAAACCCAACCGTATCATGAAACACAAATACCCATGCACGTAATAAGTTACGGTTGGGTTTTTGGTAACCACCCAACCGTAAACCTGTAAAACTCTATTTTTCAGAAACAAAAACGTATAGTTAGGGTTGGGTTTTGGCTTAAAACCCAACCGTAACCATGATGGTGTAACAAAAAAAAAACTGATTATGCACCTCATTTCCTTAAATATCAGCAAAAAATGAAAAAGAGTTTAAGTTAGAATGATACCTGACTATTCTCAGCAGTTGAATCTTCACTTTGACGACTACTTTCTCCATTTGGTTTAGTTTCACCATCACAACTTACACTTAAAACCTCTCTACCATCCAAATAATCATACATAGTTGGGTCTCCCTCAATGGGTATGTAGAATTTAGTTTGGCAATCATACAAGGATTCACCCTCCACAAATTTGCCACTAGAATCACTCATTTTGGGTTTTTTCAAAATTTTGGGTTAAAACTCTGTTATCTCTCTTCCACTTTTACCACCAACATAAAACAAATACAAGAATGATTTAAGCATAAAAAATGAAGAATATAGGAAATGAAGATGATCATTTACGGTTGGGTTTCAAGAAATCACCCAACTGTAACTACATTTCCACTAAAAAAATTATGTTTACGGTTGGGTCCGATAATTAAACCCAACCGTAATATAATTTGCAATAAAATAACATGTTTGTTACGGTTAGGTTGCATTACAAAAACCCAACCGTAAATGATCATCCCACTTAAACTAACATTAAAATTTACGGTTGCTTTCTAAGCCAAAACCCAACCGTAATATAACTTTACAAAAACCACAAATTTGTTACGGTTGGGTTTCATTACAAAACCCAACCGTAAATTATCCCTGAATAGTGACAAAAAAATACAATTCCATCGGGTTTTTTTTTGAAAATCTAGCCGTTGCGAATTTTTTCCCTATAAAAGGAAACCTTTCCTTTTCACTTTCTCATTATTCTCTATCCCTTTCATTCTCATTATAATTCTACACTTTCCAACTCATTCTCACCATACCCTTTCAACCATTAAAAATGGTTCGATACACGAATGATGAAGATGTTGCAATTGTTCGAGGGTGGGTTACGATGATAGACCACCCTTACGAGAAAGCCTTCTATAACAACAATAGAAACGTTGTTATAAAAATTGGATGGACTGTCAGGAGGACGATTCTTGGTGGGAGCGTGTGTTTGAAATGTTTGTGGCATTACACGGGAATAGATATCGGAGGACGTGCAGTACCATCAAGGGACGCTTTGAGGCGTTGTATGAAGAAATGGAAAACCTAAAACTGGAAATGAAAATGAGAGTTGAAGCATTTCCCAACGAAACCAATGTGGAAAGAGTAAGTGTGTCAATTAATAAATCGTTTTTTCTCAAAAAATATTTAAAATAATGAAAATTATAATTGATTTATATTTTTCAGCATGCCATGGCTAGGGCGAAGTATAAAATCAAATATGGGAAGGAGTTCAAGCATACAGATTGCTACCGTATCTTGGAACAAAGTTTCTATCTTGAGTTTCGCAGTTATGATTAAGTGTTTAAGTGTTTAAGTGTAATCATCTAATGATCTACTGTATTTCGTTTCCTTTGGTTCTTCCTTTAATGTTAAAAATAAGGTTTTTCACAACTCTGGTATTTGATAAGAAAATGAACTAAACCCAAGCATAACTAATTTTGTCTTAAAAACTGCTTTTACGGTTGGCTTCCATGACTCAACCCAACCGTAACTACAATTCATACTACAAACATTCATATTTACGGTTGGGTTCTATTACTAAACCCAACCGTAACAAAAATTGTACAACAACGCAACTAGATTACGGTTGGGTTTTAAGGCAAAACCCAACCGTAACAATATGGTAAACTATACACTAATACTAACACTACAAGTTACGGTTGGGTTAGGTGAGCCTTTCCAACCGTAACTACATTTCACTCTAAAAATCATTTTACGGTTGGGTTCGATTACTAAACCCAACCGTAAATAAATTGTAGAAACACCACAACTAGATTACGGTTGGGTTTCACCTCAAAACCCAACCGTAAATTCTGCGGGATTCTCAAAATGTCTGAATTTCCGTCTCCTTAAAGTACACAATTCCAACGGATTTTTTGTTTCAAAAATCTAGCCGTTGGTTCCTTTTTCCCTATAAAAGGAAACCTTTACTTGTCACTTTCTCATTATTCTGTATCCCTTTCATTCTCATTATAATTCTAGACTTTCTCATTATTCTCACCATACCCTTTCAACCACTAAAAATGGTAAACACATATATGAATGATGAAGATGTTGCAATTGTTCGAGCGTGGCATACGATGCTAGGGCATGCTTACGATAGAGCCTTCTATAACAACAATAACAACGTTGTTTCACAACAAAATTGGTATGAGGGTCAAGATACCGAAGAATGGTAGAAGCGGGTATTTCGAATGTTTGCGGCATTAGAGGGGAATGTAAATCATAGGCCGTGGAGAGCCATCAAGAGACGGTTAGAGACGTTGTATCGACAAATGAACAACTTAAAACTGGAAAAGCAAATGAGATTCGAAGCAAATCCCTACGAGATCGGTGCGGAAAGAGTAAGTTTGTCGATTAATAAATCGTTAATTAAAAAGAGATTTCAAAAACTCAAACTAATAATTGATTTGTTTTTTCAGCATGTGTTGTCTATGGAGCAGTATAGAATCAAATATGGGGAGGAGTTTAAGCATACAGATTGCTACCGTATTATGGAAACAAGTCGGGTGTTTGATTATCGCCATTATCTTTAAGTGTTTAAGTGTAATCATCCAATGGTCTATTGTATTTCGTTTCCTTTGTTTTTTTCCTTTAATGTACTACTTTAAATCTATTACAATAGAAGGAATAAGTTACAAAGTTGTGTTTTAAACCCAATTTGGAGTATATTGAAAATCAAAAAACAGTTAACAGGACCATTTACGGTTGGGTCCGATAACTAAACCCAACCGTAATACATTTTGTACAAACACCACAACTTGTCTACGGTTGGGTTTTAAGGCAAAACCCAACCGTAATTCTGTGTTGAAATTGAAACAAAAATTAACAGAATATGTTACGGTTGGGTTATAAGCCAAACCCAACCGTAAGTTCTACTGGCTACGGTTGGGTTTTAAGGCAAAACACAACCGTAATTATGTGTTGAAATTGGAACAAATGTCAACAGAACTGTTACGGTTGGGTTATAAGCCAAAACCCAACCGTAAATTCTACTGGATAACACAAATTTGGATTATCTAATTTATGTGTTTTTCGTTTTTTCTTTGTTTCGAACACCCAATTTACCTTCAATCTAGTAAAAATGATTGAATTATTTCAAAATTTTGATTTTTAAAACTCAAAATTTTACAAAAAAAAAATCAATCCTCAAAAGGATGAGTTACGGTTGGTTTTTCCTTTAAAACCCAACCGTAACTTTTGGAAAAACGGTGTTCATCATTTTCTTCTACGTACGTTTGGGTATGGTTTAAAACCCAACCGTAACTTTGCACAAAACATGGTGTTCATCACTGTTCTTTGATTTACGGTTGGGTGTTGTTGAAAACCCAACCGTAAATCTGGCCAAAAATTGGTGTTTGTTCTTTGATTTACGGTTGGGTTTTGTTGAAAACCCAACCGTAAATCTGGCCAAAAATTGGTGTTCTTCGGTTTTCTTATGGTTACAGTTGGGTTCGACATGAAACCCAACCGTAAATTTCTCTGAACAACAAAATTTGAATCTTTCAAATCGTGATTTCATCAAGTTTTTCTTCCCACCAAACACAAATTCAAATAATTTTTTTTTTTCAAATCATTTGATTAGGTAAAAGATTATGTTTAATTAATCATGATTAGTTTAAATTAATCTTAACTAATTTATGTAATTAAGATTACTATGAGTAGTGATTTGGGTGTTGTGAAAATATTATGGATAAGGAATTTTTTTGTTTTACTTCATAATATCCCTATTTCGTCTTATTAGAGGAGCCCCTAAATCAATTTTGGAGCCCCTATATCTCCCTTCCTAATCAACGTGGTTCCATTTTAACAGCAACTTCTAAACCAAACATATAGAAAGTCAAACCATGATAAAAGTATAAAAAAGACCATGATAAAAGTATAAAAAAGAACTTTTTCGAGGTCCATCACTGAAGAAAAAGAAAAGAATAATAGAAAATGCTCACATTTCCATTCAAAAAACATTCAATAAATATTGGTCTAAAGTCACTAATTTTTCAGATTTGATCCGAAAAACACGTATCAAAATCTTGGTTCATGACTGTTCCTAGGTTGAATCAGACGTTCCAACATATTCGTGATGCCATCCCGCTATCTGAATGTTTTGCGACAGCTCCATTTCATCTTAGTCGCAACTCCATTTTCCCATTCTCCCGTCTTATGTGAAGCAACTCGCACACCTACCTGTAGACATCGAATCCTTAGCGGCTGATGTCGTTCCATTGCTTCATTAATTGGTGGTACAATTTTAGGGAATCGTATTCCAAATTTGTACATTCAGTTATTCATTGCCGATAAACGGACAGTGCCAGCACCCATCCTTGTATCACTACAACCAATTTCTTACATCCGGTGCTCCTTCATGAAACACATACAACAATGCAACAGTAACTCGGATATTCAATGTTCACAAAATTTGAAACTGGAATAAAATGAATGAATTGAATTTAAGAACTCATAGTTCCCACCAAGAGCGATTGGCTTCTGATCATTCAACTGTACAGATTTTATTTCCACTTATCAAACGTGCTTCAAAGTCTTTATTGAATTTGGAATGCCTTCAGATGAGAAGCCGAGTCATGCAATCCTTGTGAAAAAACAAAGGCAAAAGACCAACTTACATGTTCAGATTGAATTTGTTGCAAATCCTCAACTTCCCTTTATTTGCAGTGCGATAAGCAACAATCGAAAACATTTAGTATTGATATTGAAGTGTTTAATAACATGAAAGCAACACATGAGTAATACAGTTGACCTGTAAGTGTATGCTTAAGATTCGATTTGAGGTCTTCAAACTCAGTAAAACAGAGATTCTGTGGAATGAAACAGAATAAGCATCGAGAACAGTGACTGCAGTGTTCCACTTAAAGAATGCCCTCTTTTCACTGTTGGCGTAGCGGAACTTGAGTTTTCAAGTAATCAAATGTAATTTTCCATAGAGTACAAACAACCCTCTCGGATCTGCTTATCGAACTTCCAGATAATATTCTTTCAAATGATGCCATGTATCTCCTCTCCCTGTATCAGCAAATGTGTTAGTGCGTCCAAATATCAACCAAAAGGAAATAAAAAATAGGTGAGCCAAAAAAGGAAATGGGTTTACAGAATTGTCATCGACACCGAGTAACAGTCCATAACGAAATGTGAATTTTCGTTTGAATGAAGTAGGTCCCTTTTTATTTGCTGGTACTTTTGAGTATGATCATACAATATAAATTCAGTAAGAATTATTACCCAAAGTAGGCAATGCATATACTCATTTAGCTCACTGCCATAAATTCCTTCTCAGCTCTATGAATTGACTTGTGATCCTTTTCCATTATTGACTGAACTTGCAAAGAGAGAGAGCAAAATTAGGAACCAAAATTCTCAAAGAAATACGAAAGCAAGATACTTAACCAATTTTTTTTATTCTTGCACTTAAGCCAACTTGATTGATTAAACAAAGTATTAGTAATAGTCTGCTGTAACTATAGATTGATCCCGATTTTGTTGGGCGCAATAATCAAAATACATTAGCACCTGACTACACCCAAAAGTGATGTTATAACCTCCACAGGGCGGATTCTTTCAGGATAAAACACCCTACTACACCTACTACTAGTATATGCAGTAAATGTTCGATTTGAGCTTGGCAACTCCGAAAAAACCCTTAAGGAAAATCTCGAAAACTTGAGAAAGATAATAAAAAAAAATTGTTATTCTTTTGGTATCACCAAAAATATGGAGAAATCATTTTTCCTAGGATTGTCTCTATAGGTTGAGAAAAACTTGTTTATATAATAACCTAGTACAACTTAAGAAGAGGGATCTCCCCGATGTGCGACTAATAAGTTTATATATTATATTAAAACAATTTAAGATTGGAAACTCCCCGATATGGGACTAATAGTTTTTCCATTCACAAAAGAAAACAAGAATTTATTTATTTTCTTAAAACCTTAAAATTATATTTTATATATATTGTTTTCCAACAATCCCCAACATGAATGAAAAACCTCAGTAAAACATGAAAAACACATATAAATCTTCGTAAATCAACACCCCAATCCCACGACCGTGCGTGTTGAAGTCATACTAGTTATTCCAACGTCCTCTCCTCCACACAAAAGTGTGTTGACCCCAAGGTCATACTATTGATTGCATAAATCGTAATTGTATAGAGAGCTTTCATCTTTAGTTTCCCATATATAGTGGGCTAAAGGTTCCGTTCACCAAAGTGAAAATTAGCCAGTGATCCAGTGACCCTTAGGTCCCAAGTATCAGCAATACCAAGACCATAAAAAACAACAACATAAAACTCATTTTCTCAAAATGAATTAAATCTCGATAAAAAATGAAAATCACATAAAATGCAGAAAATACCATTTTAGGCAGAGGTGTCCATGAGGTCTTGAACCTTTGCTTAGTGAGAGATTACCGAACTACTTGCTGGAGACAGTGAACGCGATGTCTTGAACTGCTAACGTTTGGTGTAATTCGTGATAACAACCACGCATGATATCTCCAAGATGCTGCCAAGCTCGTGCCGTTGTGCTCATTTTGGCCTTGAGAAAACATCTCATTTTTCAAAATGCTCTAGAGAATCATCTCATATTCTCATAGGAAGTGGCCCATTTCCTCATTCAGATATGTGAGTTCTATCAAGAGTGTTACTGCTACACCCCACTTCAATCTTAAATTGAAACTATAGAACTCATTAAGACTTCTTAAAAGTCATCCTTCACATACAGTCACACTATCACAACAATACACCATAGGAAGGGACAGAGAATGTAATTCTCTTGATAGTGCATACCTTTAATTACCACAAATTAGTTGTCTCATTGAACCTTGATCTTAGGATCTCCAGTCACTAAGGTTGAGTGTCCTTCATGAATATTTTATTTCTTGAGCTTAAGTCCCATCCCCTCGATGCAATAACAAACTATCTCTCTAGATTATCCTTCAGTCAAAGGATCCACTGATTTTTCTCTTGACTTCACTAAGTCTACAAAAATCACTTCATTAGAGAGTAGTTGTCTTACCGAATTAGCCTTCTCTGAGTTCGTCTAGACTTTCCCATTGCTCATTTACTTTAGGCTCACATAGTCAATTGAGCTTCAGCAGTGGTGGCCACAGGCTTTAGTCACAGAGGAATACCCAACAAAAGGGTTTTAGCAATTCATCTTCCTCTTATGCTTTAATTTAAGCAAACGAACTCTGATTTCATCTCAGTCGAGTTCTTCATGTCTAGTGGAGAATTCCCAACTAATTATACATCTTAAGAGAGTACACACATAGGCTAAGATTCTCCAAAGCCTGAAATCACAACATCTCTTAAGGTCAGTGTAATATGTATCATACACAATTTAAAATGTACCTCAGGTACTTCAAATTTCTGGTCAGATCATCCCATTAATTCTTCTGGGATCAGAAGTATATTTGTACACCTAATTCACTGCACATTTACAACACATTATACGCATTGAATTTGACAAAGACCATTCCCGTCAGAATTTCTTCTGGTTCCAATGAACTTTTGGATCATGCTTGTCTACAACAACTTAGTCTTTCAATCAAATCACAAACATCACATGTTTTCTAGTGGTTGTAAAGCATATAAAGGCATACACAAGAAACATGTACTTACTAGTACGGTCATTACATCTTCCTCCAAAGGTTGGTGCAATATATATCACATATTTGAAATTAAATATGTACCTCAAGCATCCCAATTTTCTGGTCCTGTGATCAGAGCAACCCTGTAATTATCCAGGATAAAATGGGAAATATGCACACCTATTTTACAACACACATTTGACAGAAACTATATCATCAAAATTTGATTTTGGTTCTTTCTGATCCTTTAAACCACTTCAACAACATATTAGTTTCCTGTCAAACTTTAAACAACAAAAAATTGTTAGTGGTTGTAAAACACGTAACAAAGGCATGCTAAACATATGCACCTTCTATTGATTTAGTGTAAATACACTATAAAATTCATTAGTGTATATCACTAGTATTCATCATCATCACATAATAATATTTACAGGTCATTGACTTACATCTTAGTTCAGGTCAAGTATATGTAGGTGTAATCAGTTTGTACCCCTAGCGCTAACCAAACCCTTAAGATTTGTCCACCTTTGACTAATCATTTATGTATGATGTCTCAACATCCATCTAATGTAGCATACTGACAATAATGGCAAACAATGCCTGATGTAGTAATTTTAGAGTCATGTGAGTATGTGCCAAGAGATCACTACTTTATTCTCTAACAACAATTTCACAAATCAAGTCTCTGTCTAACTTATTCAATCTCGTGTGAGAACCCGACCTCAGAAAACTATGTCGAGAACTCAACATCCTCAACAATAAAATTTACTTTAGTTAAATGTTGTTAGCTTCAAAACTTTCAAATTATCATACTACAGTTTTGGTGATCATATGCAATGATTTGCTAAAGAAGTCGACTCTTCATTCTCACCTTAGACCCCCACAATTGAGGTCTACAGGGTAGAGCACATATAAGTCTAGGGTGTTCTACGAATCTACTTGAGAAATCAAACAAACACTTGTTTCAATCTTATACCCCACAGTTGAGACATAAGGCCCCCCACAATTATCAGGATTTCTCAACATAAGAAACTACAATTATGTGTCCTTTAGGTTGCATCTAACTAAGACACACCATATAATGGTACTCTATACCAACATTATGATTTAACATGCTCATGTATTCATTCTCAATTCATTGACGATTATCCCTTTTATCTATTGTTGTCTTGTTCTATTAAGCTAACACTCAAAGCATCACAAGACCATATTTCCAAGTATAACATTTTTTAGTAACTTAGGTAGATAGCATTTGGCACTAGTTTTAATTCGCAATGCACATATTGAGAATGATATCATAATCTGATTAATGTCCATACCTGATAGACCTTGCACATCATTTACCTAGTTCTTCAACTATTTTGATAGTTGAATTGTTTATGAAAATGCTTTTAATCTTTTCCATTCCTGGTAGAAGACAAAACATGCCTTTTCTGGAGCACACGTTCCAGCACTTCTGGCACTTACCAACCAATTCTTTTTATCATCTCCACTGAAAAGTAAAATTACTTAACACAGTAAGAATGTCAATTGTTCCATTCAAACTTGAATATACAATTCTCTTATTCCGAAGAGATAAGCACACAACTAAAAAATATAAGTTGTCAGAGATTAACACTAAATTTATCATTCAACTTAAGATGATAAAACTTCTGACCAACTAGGATTCAAAAAATTGTTGATACTTTCATTCGTCATAGGTAATATAAAATTATCAAGATATTATAAGTGATCATCTTATCAAAATATTTATTGCGAACACAGTTATCAAGTTACTTAAGTCTCTCTTCACATTAGACTATCACTATCATAAGTAAGTAACACAACTTGGTAATAGTACCCTAAACAATTTTTTTGTACATACATATCAATTCAAGCACATTTGATCATTTAACCTTCTTGTTGCACTAGTTACTAAAAGATACTTTATACCTCACTATCCATATGACTATGGTATACTAGTGTATTATAATTCTCATACTTTCAACGAAAGGTAACATATTCGAAATGATTTAGAAATCACCATAGAAATTGCTAATACACAATTATTAACCAATCATGTGATTCACACCAATTGATACTACACAAAGCACATATAATCAAAGTGATTTATAACACAATGGATAACTCATACACAACTGATTTAACATCTTATTTATTAGCAATGTGATACTAATCTAACACATATAAGAGATTATCACTTTAAGTCACAAAAATCAATTCGTTACTTGCTCTAAGTTGTTTATGATAAATATTTCAACTAAATTGAAATCTCAAGTCTATCATGGATAAAAGCACTCACTAGTACCTGTTTTTCATGTTATATCCAAGGTGAAAAGTATCACTGTAAATGGTTGCAAGATCTCATACTAATCTAGAGCTTAGATACAGTTATTGATACTCTGGACAAACATACGCAACGTTTTTACAAACACCATGTCTCACAAACCACAATTCCGAATCGGAAAATAAAAAATGAGTGTTGAAGATAACATCTAGATCTACAAACTTCGTTCGAATCATAATTTCAAAAAACACATAGTTACCCCAGAAAAACTAATTTAGTCAACAATATTTTTCTTCCGGTCAGAATTTTTCAGGAACGTTTCTCAGTTTTGTAAAATATCTAAAAAATACTTTTACAACTCCAAAAATTCTGAAATTTGGTGTGAGTAACTATCAGAATGTCTACTGTATTCTTTAAAAGTACTTGTCTAAATTCCTTCTAAGTTAAGAGATATACTCGAAACTCTACAGCTGGCCAAAAAATTCATTTTTGTTTTTCACTTCACAATTAATATCCTTTGTTTTCCAATATAATATAAACGTCAACGATTTACAAATCAAGCATTCATTTTTGATTACTACTAAAGATAATGTCTTAAGATTGTTGGGCGCAATAATCAAAATACATAAGCGCCTGACTACACACCCTACTACACCTACTACTAGTATATGCAGTAGATGCTCAATTTGAGCTTGGAAACTCCGAGAAAAACCCTTAAGGAAAATCTCGAAAACTTGAGAAAGATAATAAAAAAAATTGTTATTCTTTTGGTATCTCCAAAAATATGGAAAAACCCTTTTTCCTAGGATTGTCTCTATAGGTTGAGAAAAGCTTGTTTATATAATAATCTAGTGCAACTTAAGAAGAGGAATCTCCCCGATGTGGGACTAATAAGTTTATTTATTATATTAAAACAATTTAAGATTGGAAACTCTCAGATGTGGGACTAATAGTTTTTCCATTCAAAAAAAAAAACAAGAATTTATTTATTTTCTTAAAACCTTAAAATTATATTTTATATATATATTTTTCCAACAGATTTGGGTACGGAAATTATAAAGAAGGCCATACATTAAAGAAAATTAGTTACAAAAATACAAAATAAAAACCACTCAGCAAAAGATACCTGCACGGCCAAATCAACACCTAGAACGTCAAGTCCACTACCTGCTAGTCTACAACATCTGTAAAGTGAGTTGTATGTTATTTTCAAACCAACAAAGTGAAGGTTAATAAAGAATATAAATAGAGAAATAAGCTCTTATGACAAAAGAACCTGAAATCAGTTTGGTAAATCAAAAGATAAACAACTTGATGACCTAGAGGGTATGCAACCAAATTACGACTACTCAACAGCTCAGCTCTATAGGGAAGATGCATTTCTGTGAATTAGGGGGATGCCATATTTAAAAGTCAACAGAGATGTAATCGTCAGAATTAGTTCAAGGCTTCAAATACAATTAAACTAAAACTCTGTCAACATACGGGTGTACATGAACTTTTTAATATAGGTACGTGAGTAATGCCATATTTCAAAGTCAACAGAGCTAAAAAGAATCCCCAAATCTATTCAAAGCTTTCAAGCACAATGCAAAAACTCCATTGGCAATTTAGATAATCATCGACTTCAATTAGATTATTGGCGTGTAACTTGCCAGTTTCTATGATTTAAATAACAACAGATAATGCAGAAGTATATAGCCTTCACATTGTTGGTATTATATGTAGGATAAAAATCATTCATTTGTGCGACTTATATGTAACAAATAAATGATTTATGCAAACAACTAAGCTGGGTTAGGGAGACTTCGATGGAAAACAGTTTACATAAAACATCATCTAGTCTTGGTGGTTCAAAATAATTTCATGCGGACAAACTCTATCTGGCAGAGGAAGATCAATGCATCAATTTCAATTTAGGATTAGTTTCTGCGACTTTATTTTCCATAGAGAATAAATGTGGATGGAAACGATTTGCTCAAGATTAGAGCAAATAATGCTTTGCTTTGTTATTTTGTCATATGATCAGTATGAAATACGAAAGCTCATATCGTCAAAATCCTAAAACTCAAATCTTTGAAATCTTGAACACAATAATAGTGAATTAACAACGGAACCCATACTGTAGAAATCATCGAGGAGTTTTAATCGAATTACCACATGAAGCTATGAGCTTTGAAAAATTAGGTCATCAAAGAAATACCTACCTAGAAGCAACACAAATCACTGTAGAAATACCTGCACAGACGATTTAACAGGCAATTCCTCAGTAGGCGATTCATAAGCCATATATTTTGCACCTTGTTACTCTGCAGAGAAAGATGCATTGGGGTGTCTCCCTTGAATCTCGCCTGCATGTTGTGCTAGAAGTTCCTCTTCCTCCATTAACTGATGTGCTTCTCTATTGTAGGGTGCTCTTTTGGGAAGTTAATCGGAGTCCTAACAGTTTAAACAATCATCCAAGTGATCAAAAATTAAATTATACTTTCATAAATTATTATATTCAAGTAATTCCATGCGTAGTAATATATTGACATGTATACAGTTTGTTGACAACAAAGTAATACAGTAGCTTGGGGAGTCGACACGAATAGAGTTGGATGCTTCTGCATGTGCTTTCGTTGAACTTCTGTTATACGCAGTGTAGTCGATTTCGGCCGAGATTGTCGATATTCCGTCGATAATATCGATTTCGGTATTCATCTGAGACGAAACATATTATATCGTCGATACGGTATTTAATAGATAATTTCAGCTAAAATGACCCAAAATAAGTTGACCGAGATGACCGAAATTAGGATGGGTGATTTAAGAAAAAACAAAAAAATCCATAAAGAAAAAACTAAAAAAATAACAAATAAATTTCCTTATCCTGGTTCTAGGGTTTTCAAGTTACTTATATTTTTTATAATATTTTAAAAGAATGAGTACTAGTTTAATATCTTAATAGGTCCAATATGAAAAAATGTTTGATATAATAATTATATGTACAAAATGTTGGACCGATATTTCGTCGATATTTGAAATCAAAATCTCCCTGATACAAAGTTGTACTAGTGTATCGCTCTCGACCGATACAAACCGAAATCTGATATTGGCTATATTGGTTGCACGACATTTTCGTTGCCCAATCGTCCTATTATCATTGAGATTAAGATAATTCTTCTTTTCGTTACCCTATCATTCTATTACAAATCGAAATCTGATATTAACTATATTGGTTGTACGATATTTGTTGCCCTATCGTCCTATTATCATTGAGATTAAAAAAATTCTCCTTCGGTTCCATATCTGCCTCGAACACTTGGAGGAAAGCAATACAGTAACTCAAAGAAAAAAATAAAGAAAGGAGGAATACACAGACTTAAACACTTCATGCAAATCAATCGTAGTAAAAGATTATGAATCTATTCCTAAACAGGTTTATATTTGTACCATAGGTGACAGTCTATAAATTATTCTAAGCTTCTAAGCTTCTAGATAGTGTCACATGGCATCTCACATTTATAAACCGCAGAAGCTAATATGCCATCCATCCTACGACATAGTTTCGTCGCGCCTAATTAATGTGTGGGTCTAAATGAGCTATACACTAAGTGAGCATTCATTTTATTGATCCATTAGAAATATAAGTGGGCGTTGAAAAACTTTAAGCTAAACTCTGCCCTGATTTTCTCCAAAAAAAAAAAAAAAAAGGGAAGACAAACCAAAATCACAACAAATACAAATGAATAATCATATTAAAAAAAAATCAAATTACACAGACAAGCAGACGAAAAGACAACATTTTAATTACAGTTAGAAGTAGTTTCACTATGGAGGTAATCGAGGTAGGTTAGATCATTGATAAATTCAGTGTGGTTCATGGGAAAAATGACCTGCAAAACCGGACACCAAAGTGGAAGAATTTAAACATATTTGCAGATAAGATTTAGACAACTAATATAGAAATAAACTTTTACACTATGATCGTTGTGTCATGTCGATGCCTACGCCCCAGCTTCAACGGAGGTCACTGGCATCACAAACAGTATCATCTGCAGTAAGTGGTAAAGCTGCAGCATGCTGCATACCCTAAAACCACCTCAGTCTTATCTCCTACTTTGTCATATTCCTTCCTTATCTCCATCTTTTTTTCATATTCTTGTACAACAGGAGTAGGGGGAGTATCTCGTTCAAGCATCACAACAACTTTCTCAAAAACTGAGTTACCATCTACATTGTTTTTATTTGAAATCTTCTGCAATGTCCAATAACTCATCTTTAGCATACTGCATATCATTATCAAAATGAATCTAAATCCATATTAATTTTCAAGTTAGATTAATGATTATCAAAGACGCCATCATGGTAAAATTGTTGTGACTATGTACCTGATAAGTCTTGATTCTGCAACCAAACATGGTACCAACAAATTTAATGTTTTCGACATGAATCTCCTCTACTTTGGCTTCAATTCCTCCTGATCCAATGCTTCTAATACTGCATTTTGTACGGCAAACAA
The DNA here is from genome assembly GCA_023531435.1 of Papaver californicum. Taxonomy (NCBI): domain Eukaryota; kingdom Viridiplantae; phylum Streptophyta; class Magnoliopsida; order Ranunculales; family Papaveraceae; genus Papaver; species Papaver californicum. Next base: position 4,316,788 of record JAJJMC010008370.1, on the reverse strand, counting down.
TTTCAACATTATCATTGTTCTTTGTAAAGCAGCTACGATCTCGTATTAGTACTTACCATCAGGGTCAACTACTATATACGATTAATTGACTACTAACCTTGTTGGGGTTTTGTTCCGTGAAGTTCCGGAACTCTCCAAAACGTAACTTGGGGTGTTTCTCAAGTTATGTGGTTTCCAAGTTTAAGGTTTCTTAATTAAGGTATGAGGCTATTTTTAGGAGTTCTAAGACTTAGGAAACAAGGATATAAGTACTACTTAAGAGGGCTTATATGGTGAAGAGAAATTATTCTCTTGTAGAATCCTCTCAATAACGAGAGAGATCGAGGGTCGCAACCATTGTGTCCTATAATGGTGGGTGATGGGGCAAAAACTAGGTGAGAAGAGTGACATGTAGTAAGACCGAGTATGGGAGAAATCTAGTATTTCTAGGGTTCATATGGAAGAAGCTAGAATTCATGATGTTCTTCATGATCTTGTCTAAAGTTGAAGCAACCATGGCAATGGAGATTTACGGAAGAAGAAGAACAAAGGAAGAGGTAAACTCTTCGTAATATGTCTTGTTTTTTCTAAGTCGTTTATCGCTAGTGGGTTACATAACTAGTTGATTATATGAAGTGTGTCGATGTAATAACTTGTTAAGATAATGAAAGATTCTCGGGGTGGTTTTGGCCGTGGATGTAGCCTACAAAGAGTAGGTGAACCACGTAATCTTTGTGTCGTGTGTGATTGTTTATTATCATATTCGTTATATTCGTGCTAGTATTATCAATCATGCTAATCTAAAGATGAAAGTAAGAGATTCGAGCTAAGTTATCTAAAGTAAGATGCTTCATAGAATTTACTTCTATGGAAACATGCCGGTTCGAGATTAACATAACCTCGGTTTCCCGACAAACCTTACTCCGTGTCCAGGTCCACATCGATAGTTATAGACGTAAACGTATGAACTCTTATCTCCAATTGACACAGTCGTAACCTGAATGAACGAAAAAAAAAAATCATTTTGTAAGATTAACCTTCTTATGAAGAATATCGTCCCAAAAAATATGTAAGTGCACGTACCGCTCCTAAACTGGCTGTCAGAAATAGTGACATGTTTGACATTTTGAGTGTGAAGACCATCTTTGTTGGGACTTTCTTCAGGGGAGCTAATGTATATGTTACGGACTTCAAAACCATCCAAACCCAAGATAGTTACATGGAACATAATAGCATTTTTAACAGTCATGTCATGGAATGTACCACCATTTGTTCCCTAGAAGTTAGCCTGCAATTCCATGAAATGAAGTTCTCATTGTTTAATTTTTCAAGGGAAAAAATACCCAAAAATGGAAATGTCACAATATATTGGAAATGCATATCAATAAACAAAATCCTGACAGGTGGATTTGACAAATCATTTTTCAAAGGAATGGGTGAAAATATATTGTTTGAGGGCTGATTAAACTAATCTTTCCAGGGTTCTGTAATTCTAGTTTTGCGCAGTTTTCAGGTTGAGATATAAAACAAACCCCATATCTGTTGGAGACATAGTAGTAAAGAAGACCCTTGCCTTGTTGGAAGCAACAGCAGAATCGACCCAATTAGCCCATGTTTTTAATGCGATTCTGTAAGCCACTTCCGTCTCCAATTCTTCGTACCCGTCTTCGCCATTTGAAAATGAACCCCATCTGTAATCAATAGCACGAATCAGCAGTAAGAGTTTTATTTCGATCCAAAATATACTTTGAGTTTGAATTATTGTTTGGTTTAAGTTGAGAGCTAGAACTTATGGTGACTTGATTTTTATACCATTCATCCACCAAATATATGTATTGGAAATTAGAATATCTACTCCTACCCAGTATTGTGCATGTTTAGATACTGAATATACTTTCAGTATTCTCTTCTTTGGATCTGATATAATATCGAGACCTGAAATATTTTAAGGCAAGAACCATAATCAGTTGCATACCAAAGGATATTATAAGTTAAACCTAATCAAGGCTTCCTTTCATACCGTGGCGAGGAAATACTGACCTTAGAACTTTCTTTTAACTTCAATTGTTGGATCCATGAGTTAGTCTTGGAAGTAGCAGAGTTGAAATATGGTCTCCCTGTGGAATCAATTGTTTAAATCAACAATATATTTGAGAACCTCATAGGGGTATTTTAACACTAAACTTACAACAGAATCGACTAAATATAGTGAAACAAACTAAATGGAAACAGTTTGTATGAATACCTCATCGTCAATTACAGCAGTACGCCGGTGTCACAATCCAGTTCATAAAAAAGGGACATTAGTTGGATGTTACAAAAGAGCAATGCTTTATCGGATAGAAATTTGTAAGGATATGCAATGAATCAGTGATCATATAAATTATCTGATAAAGTAATAGCAAGAAAATTTGTGCATAAGTAGAGCAAATGACCTTTGTGTGGTCGAATAACCGGTAATGTTGTAAGCATTTTTACCCATTACAGGCATGTGGATATTGCTTCCATGACCTTTAGTGTCCAAGTGTGCAAAAAATGTGCAATATGAGCTTCTGGGTAAGAACTGGTCTCCTTACGACTAAGTACCCGATCACAGTACCAGTAAAAACTTACACATACACACACAAAGACCAAGTTTCCCGAAACAATCGAAAGCCTCTACTTATCTTCGAATTAGACAAAAGCGGCATAAAAAAGTGCCCCATATAGAGCCTTCCAAATAGCACCAACTCCTAAGTAAAGCTCTTGCCACTATCAAGGGGCCCTCTAGAAGTAGAAACTGACGAAGATCCTCTGACTTTCTCATCATAAAAGATGAAACCCTCATCATCTGGAATCAACAATGCCAATACAAACTTCATTATTATTAGGATTTAAAAACTAGCATATCTAAACAGATGATAAAACTACTTTTAAACCTGTTCTTGACCGTTTGCTTCTGGAGTTGGATTTGGGGAGATTAATGTATAAAGTTGAAGGTTGCTCAAGTTCAAATACCATCCCCTAAAGACGTAGTTTTAGCTAAATATTCACTAATATAGCAACAATAATATAAATTGTACAAACAAAACATGTTATATTTCAGATTCAGAGAATGATCACTTTAATGGACTACTCCACATGATAACCCCTACCCTTAATATATCAATATTGTTAGCAGACCTGTAAACCTTATGAGTTACGCATGTGAAGCACCAGAATCGCATGATCACAGAAATTGAATAAATTATCAGAAGATTGAAAATGGCATGCATAATCAAACACAATCGGATTAAGCCAGCAACAATTTAAAAATTACTGGACATTAGCTATGAATCAAACACTATCAGATTAAGCAATCAAAAGATAACAGGGTTGAATGATAAAATTAAAACTCCCACATTAAAATTAGGTTTATCGATTTGAACTTGAGCAGTGAAAAATCAAAATTAAAACTAAAACTCAGAAAACTCAGCAGCGAAAAATCGAATCATGCAAAGCAGAAATTCTCAAATTATTTTGGGGGAAAGACTGAATAAGCAGATATGATGAACTTATGTGTTGAAGGGGTTTGTGAATATAAATATTCTGACGGACACGTGACGTCATTTGAAGCCCAAGATCTATGTCAAAGATATGTTGCATATGAGAAGTATAAAATCAAGGAGATATACCGGATCATCGGCCGATTCACTTTATCACATCTCGAGAAGGAGACGTGGAAGATCCACAAATTATCTTTTGACGTCATTTATACGTAGCATCTTTCAGAGATGTCAGGTGCGTGGTTGGATTTTACTCACACTAAATGCTGAGTCAGGGACGTAAAGACGGGTGGAAACTTCTCAGCGGACCAGGATCCTTAGTGGGATCTCAAAGGACACAAGAAAGAGACACATCAATCAGTTGTGCAACTAAGGATAGCTGGCAAAGAGAAAGTCTATAAATACTAGACTTAATCACAAGAGAGGAGGTGGAACATTTGATAGAGCCAGGAGAGAGAAGAAAAACTCTGATACTCAGTTACATCACTTCATTGTAATCATAGTCTTTCTTGTACTCAGATCTAAGATACTTAATAAACTATTAAACTCATTACCCCGTGGACGTAGGCATAGCCAAACCATGTAAAACCTCTTGCGTTAAGTGCTAACTTAGTTGTTTGCTTTATTTACACTATATTTCTTTAAATAATGGTGGTATGATTGCTCAATGACATTATCTGAGTAATTCATTCACCTTAAAGCATTTCAGTACTTTACTCATAGCTACAGCTATTGCACAACTTACACTGGATAGTTGTTACATTTGTTCTCTACGTAAACTATAGAAAAAATAGTAGTTACAGTTTGGCGCTAGAAACAGGGACTTTTGTCCTAACGTTTTTTTATTTTTAACATATTAAGCTCTTTAATCGTCTTTTATTTCCGCAAAACTTTTATTTTTCAAGATCTAAAGAAAAAGAAAAGATTAAACACCACTTTATAGTATTCGTTGTGTCTTTTCCAGACTTGGTTTGTTGAGTTTAAACTCCTCTCAATATATCCAGAATACTAGATCGAGAAAGTTACCAATAGAAAAGAGTATACATTACGAATCTTTGTTTTCGAGTGCTCGATAAAACACCTTACTTAAGCACAAGTTATCTCCTCTACGTGGACTAACTTGTGAAGAATTAAGTAATTGCGGCTAACAAGTTTTGTGAGTTTTTTTCTTTGAAAAAATCAGGTTCAAAACGAGATGGTGAAATCAGGCCAGATGCTGAACCAAAGAGAAATCCAAGTTCATACGAGGAGTCAGACAACTGTAAATCAGGAGATAGTAATCGCTTCACAGGGTTACGGAAATCTCACTGTTGATACGGGTGACAGCCGAAACAACGATCTCATGCGTGGGAAAGGAGCAGCCAAACCAACTGAGGGAATAGGGCAGAATCAGCCTCTGCAACCACTAGGAATCACTCACTTGGCAAGGCCTAACCCAAATTTGCCTTCAACAAGCAGGGTTGAGCACGAATAGGAGATCTAGGTCATCATCTGATTACCATCCCCGTGGTGACTATTCCACGGACAGAGAATATGGTACCTATCAATAACCAAACCAATGGTCACGATAGGTTAGACTAGATTGTGTTGTTCAGATCTCAGCTGGCTGAATTAGCTAGAGAAAATAGAGAGCAGGAAGACAGAATGCCTGCGCTGACCACAATGGAGCAGGTGAAGCACACGTATCCGCACTGGGGATACACGAAAGGGTGGAGATATCACACACATGTGATAAAATGTAAAACCTTGCGCTGAGGTGCCCATGCAGAGCACTATATTCTAAAGAGTGGCTCAAATATAGGAGGATGGTGGTCTACCAGGCAAACCCACATCGACGGGTGAAGAGCGTATCCATAACATATTGTACCTACAATCCCTCAAGAGACGTAACTGCATCCAGCGCATGAGCTCGATCTTGAAGATCCTCTCAGCATCTAATGACATACTTGAGCAAGTGCTTAAGATGGGAGAAGAACTTGCGACTCTAAAATCAAAACAGAACGTAAGAAGATTGGAGGAAGTATTTCACGCAGCGCGCACTACTCTACTCTCGCACCACTTGATCAGCGCACCTATCCTGGCTAAGTGTCCTCTCCTAACATTTAACTGCTTTGATGGGACTATGGAAGCATCAGCGCATTTAAAGTATTATTCTATAGTAGTTGCGCATTGGGAACATAACGACCCAGTCATGTGCAGGTTCTTCCCTTCTAGCTTGAAGGATGGCGCACTCACATGGTTTGATAACTTACTACCAAACTCTATTGGTTCATTGGAACAACTATCAAAGTTGTTCATGGAAACATACATGTACAATCAAGTTGCGCGGGTAGGGATCGACAAAATGTTTGCCTTGGCCATAGGCCCGAGAGAGACCTTAAGGGAATACACGGATAGGTGGCAAAAAATCTGCAACGCTATCGGAAAATATAGTCCCGATGTGGCAATTAATTGCTACAAATATGGATTGGTGAGAACGTCACCCATCTTCATTGAACTACATGCAAACCTACCAGCTACGCCGGGAGACCTATGCACCATCCAGGAAAAGTATATCTCGCTTCAGGAGGTCCAAAAAGATGACCCACGCTCCTTCCAAAAGGTATTAGCGCAGCCACATAAGACGCTACCTGTTGATCCAATAGAAGGCCCAAGTACAAAAAGAACAGAGAAGCCTTTCCGAGGCTCCAACCAGCAAGATAAATGCATGAGGTTCAGGAACGGAAAAGACAATGATCGTAGCGAAAAAAGGGAGTCTTTCATGGATCGAGTATTTACCTAGTTAAATACTAGCGTTACACAGATCCTGAGAGCAGCGGGGTATTCGTCAAATTTCACGTATCCCAACACCAAAGAAAAGCAACCTGACGCGACAAAAGATCATAAATATTATTGTGAGTATCAAGCATACAGGGGGCATTCCATGGAAGATTGCAAACATCTCAGACATACGATACAATACCTCATCAACGCAGGGTATCTGCACGAATTCACGGACTTAACAAAAATCCTCGCGCCAACAGGTAATGTTAACCGTATTCAACTCCCAGAGAATGCAAAATACATTTGCATGATCACATGTTCAGATTCTTCAATAGCGGATACTGTGACTGAAACCATCCTAGAGCGCACCCGCAAAAGAATAGAGCAGCATGAGATCTTTAAAGTAGCGGAGGAAGAGATGCTCACTGATTGGGAACCCTGGATGAATACGCCATTCACCTTCTCAACGAAGGATATGGATCAAGAGATCGAGGTTCACAACGACCCATTGGTGTTAACATTACCCGTTCATGGATAGAATGTTACAAAGATACTCATTAACAGCGGAAGCTCTCTCAACATTCTTTTTTATGAACCATTTAAGAAAATGGGATTGCTCGACGAACAAATGTTTCCATACACATATACTTTGTATGGGTTTAGTGGCTCTACGTCTGCCCCAAAAGGGGAGATTTTCCTTCAAGTCAATGCATGGCCGCTAAAAATCAACACAGGATTCTCGGTTGTGGACACACCTTCCTGCTTACAATTTAATCATAGGGATATTATGGGTTCATAATCTGCAAGGTACAACATCAACATACCATCAATGCCTGCGCTTTCCAGGACTCGATGGCGAGATAGAAATCAAAGGAAATCAGTCTAAAGCTAGGCGTTGCAATGCTGCGATGATAAGGCTCAACGAAGAAAAGGCCAAGCTGAGCGTCCACGAATGAAAGAACGCAATGCAACAACAAAGGAACATGAACTCTAGGACTATATGTTCAATACGGCCTCTTTGACTTACGATATTAATCCCGTAGGAAAATTTAACCCTTTCAATGCAGAAGAAGAACCCTCAAAGAGAAAGAACGCTGAACAGACCAAATAACAATTAAAGAAAACCACTCCCATCGGCACTCCAAAGGCTACCTTCTCTGCGGTAGAACCAACCAAAGAGATTAACATCGGAACGGAATAGGAGCCAAAGATGATCAAGGTACGAACCTTAATGGGGAAAAATAGGGAGGGGGCATTGCCTGCGCTGATAAAAATACATAGATGCATTCGCATGGAAGCTAAAGGACATGCCAGGCATTGATCCAAAGATCATATGCCATCACTTGAAGATCAACCCGGATGCGAAACCCTTCAAGCAGCGCATCAGAAAGGTAGCACCAATATATTACGACGTAGTCGAAAAGGAGTTGCAGAAGATGGTGGACGCAGGCTTCATCAAAGAAGCGCACTACCTAACTTGGATCTCCAACATGGTTATCGTACCCAGAAAGAACGTTGGAGTTTACATTTGTATTTATTTCAGCAATCTCAACAAAGCATGTCCAAAAGACTGTTATCCGCTATCAAACATCAACCAACTGGTAGATGCCACTTCAAGGTACGAAGCTCTATCATTCATGGATGGATGCTCAGGATATAACCAGATTGCGCTGGCAGAAGAGGATAAAGAGCACACTGCATTCTTTACTCTGTATGGCATCTACTGATACACTAGAATGCTTTTCGGACTAAAGAATACGAAGGCAACATACCAAATATTAGTCAATAACATTTTTAAACCGTGGATCATATATTCCTTGGAAATCTACGTAGATGACATGCTAGTCAAAACCAAATACTCTAGCAATCATTTGTCAGATCTACGATAAATTTTTGATGTGATGCGCAAGTATCAAATGAAGGTCAATCCAGAAAAATACACGTTTGGAGTAACGTCAAGTAAGTTCTTAAGATATCTGGTAACTGAAAGAGGGATAAAAGTAGATCCATCAAAGATAAAATCCATCACGGAAATTCCCTCACCGAGAAATATCAAAGGTGTGCAGAAACTGAATGGAAGGGTAGCTGCATTGAACAGATTCATCTCAAGATCGACAGATAGATGCAAAGCATTTTTTTAACACGCTCAAAAAGAGAAGCAGGTCCACTTGGACTGAGGAGTGCGAACACGCATTCAAAAAGATAAAGGAATATATGGCATCAATTCCAATCCTACACAAGCCGGAAGGTGAAGAAGTTCTAACCCTTTATTTATCTACAACTGATAACACTATAAGTGTTGCCTTAGTAAGGACAAACATCAAGGTAGAAAAACCAGTCTACTACGTCAACAAAACGCTCAGCTCAGCCGAACGAAACTACACCAAAATGGAGCACCTAATATTAGCACTCGTCTGGGCTACGCAAAAGCTGCGTACCTATTTCTTAGCTCATCCTGTAGTAGTACTCTCTAAGGATCCAATTAGGCAGGTCCTTGAGAGTGCTGAAAGAGTAGGAAAGGTGGCTAGGTGGAATGCGCATATCAAGCAATTCCAAATCATCTTCGAGCCAAGAACAGCTGAAAAGTCACAAGTCTTAGCAGACTTTCCTTTAGCGGATGATGCTAGCGTAACAGACTTAGTATACTTCTAGATACATTTACATGTGGAGTTCTAACCGAAATAATTGTACTTAAAAGTATTAGAGAACTATATTCGGGTTTCTTAGTTGTTGAGAGGCTAGAGATGACAAAAAGGGGCTTAAACTGTCGGTGGCAAATACAGCATTAGAGAAGCTAATCATTCAATACCCATAAGTGAGGCACCAAACCTTCACCAATGAGATCAGGGTATTCTAGTGTTTTTGACAATGAGAGATTAAATACCAACTCTAATTATTGAGAAAAATGCATGTTTGTGAAAATCCCTTAACCAATATCTTCATCATATTGATTACTTTCAACTATTTACTTTACTTTCGTTTTAGCTTTTATTATTTCCATAAATTCTAAAAATCCCCCCTTGTTACTTAAGAAATTGAAATTGAATAACAACAATAGCCTTCCGTGGAACGAATCCTTATTACTATTGAACTTAATTCATATTTTGTTAAAGTGAGAAAGTGAATATAATTTTGACGTGCTACGACACACATCAAATTTTGGCGCCGCTGCTGGGAAGGCAGCGAATTATTTATTTTTTTTTAACTTCTTGTTTTGATTTTGATTTTTACTTTTGTTTTAACCTTATTTTGAGAATCTTGTTCTTCAGATACTTTACCAGAAGACAAACAAGAAGAAGCAATAGGTGACCGTACACTCAAGGAATTAGCTTTTCACAAGCTAGATATTCAGGAATGGTGTATTCAAACTACATCTACTTTCGAGATCAAGTCTGGGTTGATTCGAGAGCTTCCCAAATTTCATGGAATGGCTAGTGAAGATCTATATAAACATCAAATGGAATTTTATACCATTGTCATTGCCATGATACCTAAGGATACCGATGTAGATGAAGCCATGTTGAACTCATTCCCATTCTCTCTGAAAGACATAGCTAAATAATGGTTATACTATTTGCCTTCCGGTAGTATTACTACATGGAAGATAATGTTGAAACTGTTTCTTGGTGGGTATTTTCCAGCATCCAAAGCTACAAGATAAGGAAAAAGATTAGCGGGATTGTACAAATGGAAGGAGAAACATTATATGAATGTTGGGAATGTTACAAGATATTGGTGGCCAGCTGTCTGAATCATCAATTCAGTGACTCATTGATAATCCATTTTTTCTATGAAGGTTTGAATATAATTTACAGGAATCTCATTGACGCTGCAAGTGGTGGTGCATTAATGAACAAGATATTGCCACTGGCTACAAAGTTGATTGAGAACATGACAACAAATTCTCAACAATTCTTGAGCCATAGATCAGAAAAACAAGTCAAGGGAGTTAATGAAGTAGACAAAATTACTGATCTTCGTCAACAAATGGGCAACCTAACAGCAATGATGTAACAAATTTCAGTTGCGGTTTTAAACCATCACACCAAGCTTATGAGAAATTTGAGTAAGTCAATGCTATCTTCTCAAATCAGCGATATGATACTTATTCCAACACTTAAGATAGAGGATGGAGAGACCACCCCAATGTTGGTTATGATAACGAGCAGGCTGCAAATACAAGTCATGTTTACAACCGTCCTAGTGAGATCAAGCAACAAGTGCGTCAACTACAACAATTTCAACCCTAACAACTTCAAAATCAGAATTCAACTGTGGAAGAAATGATGAAGGCTTTCATTCAAAGAAATGACAATGCAACTAAAAACTTACAAATACAAGTTGGTTCTATGCTAGTGAGTTGAATAAAGTGCAGGCACAAAATAGTGAGAAACTCCATTCTCAAACTCTTGTTAACCCAATAGTGGATGTTAAAGCCATTACACTGAGAAGTGGTACACAACTTGTGCAACCTGAAATTACTGATACGGGCGATACAGTGACCCAAAATAAGCCAATTTTGGAGGGAAAAAGTTTTGATTCTCCCCAAATTCATGAGGTACCTGAATATAACCCTAAAACTCATATTCCTACTTATGTTCCTCCTTTACCTTTCCCTCGCAGATTTGTTAATTCCAAGAAAGTGGATCAAGACAAGGATATTTTGGGTATTTTAAAAAAGATACAAGTGAACATTCCTCTCATAGATGTTATCAAGCAAGTTCCCAAATATTCAAGGTGTTTGAAGGACTTTGTACCAACAAACAAAGACTGACCGGTAATGAGGTAATGAGTATGGGGGAGAATGCTTCGGCGTTCCTTCAAACGAAACTCCCACCTAAATTGAAAGATCCCGGTGATGTAATTTAAAGTGGCAAATAAAGATATGTTACTCAGACTTGTGAAGATTGATTTTAAATTTAATTTCTAAAACTAAAAGTATGAAAACTCAAATATTTTTTATAAAGTTGGGAGAAAACTGAGACTAGGATTCCACTATTTTCCAATTTCAAAGTGATAATAATTTTAATCATGCAATTCTAACATTTTAATTTGATTCTAAATCATTGCAAAAATAGATTTTCAAAACAACAACTGTATAACAAAAGCATGGAGCATCTAGGGACCTAAGCCGAGGCATGCACCATCTAACGGAATCACAATTGCTTAACAAAAATCTTTTAAATCAATTTTTAACCAAGGCAATTAATCATAAATAAATTGCATAAATTAATTAAATACTTACCACATAATTGTTGGAAAAGTAGCTTCTTCCATAGCCTCAAAGATGAAGTTTAGCTCCTCATTGTAATGGCAAAATCCTCAAAAATCATTTTTTTAACTCAATAATTGCTTACAATAAGAATAGAAATGCTCACAGACACCTTGATACGTTTATAAGTGTTGCTGTGAACACCTCACACCGTTACAGAAGGTATTTCGAATGAATACGCAACAAGAAACAATTTTCTGTTGCGTTTTGAATTAAAGTACGGACTGCTGTAAATGAACGACAGTTTGAGTGTGTAGTATGCTTCGTGTTTTCCTTGGCAGCAGCAGAAATTTCTTCGTCTGTGTACGTATTTCTTGGCTGTTCACTTCAATTCTAAGCTTCCCAATCGTTTTCTCCCTTCTCCCAAACTCTCTAGTAGCCTTTATTTATACTACCCATCACACAAAACTTCCTTTAATCCTCTCAAATCTTTCCAATTTTTTTTGTGAAAATTCTTTCCCGATAAGAAAGATTTTCTTCCTGATTTCGATTGATTTTGATTCTTGATTGCTATAAGAGGAATCAACTTGATCTCCTTCTCTTTTATAGTTCTTTCCCAATAATTCTAGCTTCCAAAGTTAAGGAATTTCCAAATTTAAAGCTTGTTTCCAAATTTCAATTGAGTTTCCTATTTCACGATGTATTGAAGAATGGAAATTCTTCTTCCCGCCACTTTCTATCATTTGAATTCTGGGTGTGGGTGCCCTTAACCAAAGTGTGGGTGCCTTAATCCAAGTTGAGGGTGCCTTTAACAATTCTCCCAAAATACCTAAAAAGCAATAAAAACCATAATAAGTACAAAATCGAATACCAACAATATATAAAATTGAGATCAAATCGGACACAAAAATGTGTCTATCAAATACCCCCAAACTTATTATTTGCTAGTCCTCGAGCAAATCTAATCTAGAAAATAAAATCCTAACTCACTTTCGCAGGAATCGCGACTACATTTAGCATATGTAATAAGCCGTTAAACCCCTAGGTGTCCCTAGTGGACGAGTTTTGTCTCGTGAGGGTTTACAAGAGGTATACCCACAAAACCCTTACTCCATATTTTAGCGACTCGTGAGCGATTAAGGATAGACACTAAACAAGCTATTTAGTTGGCTTACTCAATTCTTCGCTATGGGAATCATTACCCTATATGAGTCCAATTGTTGTATGTGAGTGTTTACTCAAGCATACTAAAATTCATATATAAGACAACAGAGCTCTACTCAGATAATCGTTCGACCACAAGGCTCAGAATCTATCACAGTTCAATCACATGAAAAGATTTAGAAGATGAACATGGAAAATATTAAGGTTGCACATGTTGACTAAGGTGAACGGTATTTCCCATATCTGTCTGAAGGTCAGTGCCAGGATGAATCCTAATGGATTGAGATACATGGTCTTAAGCCTAATACTAATATCGACTCAACTGGTATATACAAGGGTCCCAGCGATCGATTTATTGAAAATAAAACGATAAAAGTATTGACAACATGATTGGATCAAATTGAATCCAAGTGCATGATTCTTATCAGCGTCTTACGTGATAGTTCTCATGGATCCTGCGTTCCACGCTTGCTTAGGCGACGGAGACAGGGAGAACACACACATATTGCTATCAAAGTGTCAATATTTTTTTTTTCATAGAACTAAAATATAATAATGGGGCTTGATCTCAAAACACTCTTTTTCATCCTAGCGTCGATAACAATTTGATACTGCCCCCCACCAAATCACTTAGAGAAACACAAAATTGCAAAAATAAAAACAGAAAGTGATATGGTAGTGCTAGACTCCGAGATGTGGTGACAACTATCATATTATTTCTAACACCTGAACTCTGTCCTTTTATGAATAGACCATTTCACTGGGCACACCAATTTCTATAGAAAAAGAGCTAAGTTTCCATCTACCTAGAATGGCTAGTGTCACCCTGAAGTGTTCACAAGTTTCTAAAATTCTAGAGCTTTATTATTCGACTAAAAAGTTTCTCCCTTACCCCCAAACTTAAATCAAACAGTGTCCTCAATGTTTCTAAAGATGAATGATTAAGAGCATGAACAAGGAGAAACTGTTACCAATCGAAGGAAAAGAGCTAAGGAAAGATATTACCGTGTCGCATGAACATGGGTTACCTCCCAGGAAGTGCTAAGTTTAAAGTCTTCAGCCAGACTTAGAAAGAATTAGTCACCTCATAAAATCATATAGTAATAGTCGGAACAACTGTGGGTCATCTGAATCAAATAGCGCTATCACAAATAAGAGGAAACAACAACAAGCCAAGAAAATGAACAAACCGAGTACACCCTTATTTAGTTTTATGTTTACGACAACTACTTCTAGCTGTGGTTCAGGTTCAGGCTCTATAACAGGGTCTAGATAAAATATTTTCATGGGTTGGATCTCCTCGTAGACAGGATCAAAAGAATCAGGTTGTAGAGTCTGGAATAACTCAACTAAGAACTTAGAAGCACATAATAATAACCTGAATAATTGTGGATCCTTAAAGTCAATCAAATTTGACTCACACAGTTGACTACTATGAAGGTGGTCATTCTTAAACAAATGTGTCGATTCTAATCTCCTAAAATAATTAGGCTTAGTCTCAAAACTTCATAACTGACACATTTGAAATTCTAACGTTCCCACATATGGACGAAAATATTTTGGTGGGAAAACAAAGTCAATCTTGGTATTACTGCCTAGGTAAACCACATCGACCAGAGGATGGGTTTCTAACAACTGAACTTCTTTTTGGACATAGTTAGGCTCAGGAAAAAGTGTCTGAAGATAATCTTGCAATATGGTAGAGGCACAAATGTCAAGTCCCAAGTGAGGGACTTTAAGCAGGGATACTTGACAATCACAAGAATCATCGGTACCCCCAAACTTAGTGTGGACACTACTCTCAGATGGAATCAAAACTATTGGTTGGATTCTAAGGTTTTTAGGGTCAGGTACTTGAGCCTCTGGGACCTGAAAAGGTTGGGTGTCTAGGACATCAAAATCCACTGGGGAAACAATTCTATCAACCTGAATCAAATCATGCTCTATCACGTTAAAATTCTCTATGAGTTTATCATCTTCGTCAGAGACTATTGTCTTCGAATCGTTAGACTCCAAATCACTAGTCTCAGGACAAACTCGTTCCTCTAAAACATCATCATACTCATAAGAACAAGGAAATATTACTCTATCCAAAGTAATGTTATCTCTAGTCAAATCCTCTTCCTTTTGAATAGGTGAATAATCATACATATTATTAGGATTTAAACTAGAGACTATATTATTATCATTATGCTCAATTGGTGTAACAGTTTCCTCGTCATTATGACTACGGATTTCTTCATCAACACTATAATCATCATCATAATAATATGAAGATGTTTGAACTTTATCTATATACGTAGTGTCTTCTATTCTAACCTCGTCCTCTAAATTAGGTAAATACTCATTATTATCAAGGGTAAAATTAAAAATACTATTTTGGCAGTTAAGTTCAGTTTGAGCAATATCAACAGCTAACCGTTCTTCTTCTTCAATTTCAACTAAATAAGTCTTAAGTTCACTGAAAGCGGTATTTAAAGCTGCAAGTTCTTTATTCAGTTCTAATGACTCTTCATGAATTTCTTTCATTAACATCTTAGTCCTACGCGTCGACTCAGTTATCTGCTTGAGTGATTCTTCTAGAGAGGTATTTGGATCACTATAAGGAATAGTATATCCCATCCGCTTCATGGAATTTTTGAAAGAAATAGTACTAGCTTTCAACTTCTTCAAAGACAAAGAACTCGAATTTTGCTCATTTTCATGTTCATATGACTGATGTGTATATGAATAGTAATTGGGATCACCTTGGTATGAGCAATAACCTCCAAAAGGTTGGTGGTGGTCCCAACTACTACCCACACCATGTTGATAGTATGGATAATGTCTATTTTAAAATTCAGTCGGGTATTCATTGTATTGGTCCTCATAATACCAGTTCGACATTTTCTAACAAAAGAATTCTAATATATACAAAAATAAACTCTAAAAATAAATCCTACCGGAAGGGGTACACAAGCAAGGTCGACTCAACCAAATCAAACCTATTGATTCTAGCAAACAAAAAGCATGATGGCTCCACTTAGATTGTTTTCTAGACCAGCTTCTATTCTTTCGAAAGGCAACTAGTTACAGTTTTAGCAAACCTCTTAGGACGATCCGAATTAGATTATGTCGAAGAGAAACAGGATAAGCTCTAAGGAGCTTTGATAACCCTGCCTCTTTGGCAACGTTTCCCTGGGTTACAAGGCGGCGCTAATCAACTTAAAATAATATTTTTGAACTTCGAGTTAGGCTAACAAAGAAACCAATACAATCCTTTTGAATGATTTTCCAATAAGCTCGATACTCTATCGGTCTTCTTTCTAGTCAAATTTTAAGGATTAGGTTCGCGTTAGGTAACGTGTTCCTAAGGCGGGCAAGAAGGAAACGGTGATCAAATCCGAGTCCTTATCTTGTATGGCCAGTTCTTGCCCTTTACTAGAAAAGGAAGTCCGTTTTCAGTTCCTCAGCATATATGCATACGAAGGAATACAATAAACCCACTTGCAGGGGATTCGTGGGTTGATCGAGCCTTACCTCCCGTACCATACGGGCGATGAATCAGTTGATGTCGACTCGGGCCACCAACTCCTGTGTCAGTGTGCGAACCCGAGGGGCCGAGACAATATCGTAATTATCGTCCTTCCCTGTGCAATTTATGTTTAATACTACCCTTCCGTAGGGTTAAAAATAATAATAAAGTCCAAAAAGTTCAAAGTCCGAAGAGAGTGTCCGAAAAAGAAAAAAAAATACAGAAACAATGAAAATCCTAATACAGTTTTCTAAAAATAAAAAAATAAATCTAATTAAAATCTAATTTAAGAAAAAAATTCTTCGTCTTCTTTTTTGTTCTTTTAAGCTTTAGCTTTTAACTCCAAGTCTTTAGCTTTAATTCCAAATCTTTGGCTCACTTTCCTTTCGATCCAAAATCCAAAACCTGCAGCAAAAAGAGAAATACCAAAAGAAACGTAAAATAGAACAAAGTAAAAAAAAAAAAAAAAAAAAAATCTAACTAAACTAGTTAACCTAAAAAAAATCTAAAAACAATTCTAAAAACAAGTCCGCGTCGGCGGCGCCAAAAATTGATGTAATTCTAAAGTGGTAAATAAAGATTCGTTACTCAGACTTGTGAAGATTGATTTTAAATTTAATTTCTAAAACTAAAAGTATGAAAACTCAAATATTTTTTATAAAGTTGGGAGAAAACTGAGACTAGGATTCCACTATTTTCCAATTTCAAAGTGATAAAATTTTAATCATGCAATTCTAACATTTTAATTTGATTCTAAATCATTGCAAAAATAGATTTTTAAAACAACAAATGTATAACAAAAGTATGGAGCATCTAGGGACCTAAGCCGAGGCATGCACCATCTAACGGAATCACAATTACTTAACAAAAATCTTTTAAATCAATTTTTAACCAAGGCAATTAATCATAAATAAATTGCATAAATTAATTAAATACTTACCACATAATTGTTGGAAAAGTAGCTTCCTCCATAGCCTCAAAGATGAAGTTTAGCTCCTCATTGTAATGGAAAAATCCTCAAAAATCATTTTTATAACTCAAAATTGCTTACAATAAGAATATAAATGCTCACAGACACCTTGATACGTTTATAAGTGTTGTTGTGAACACCTCACACTGTTACAGAAGGTATTTCGAATGAATACGCAACAAGAAACAATTTTCTGTTGCGTTTTGAATTAAAGTACGGACTGCTGTAAATGAACGACAGTTTGAGTGTGTAGTATGCTTCGTGTTCTTCCTTGGCAACAGCAGAAATTTCTTCGTCTATGTACGTTTTTCTTGGCTGTTCACTTCAATTCTAAGCTTCCCAATCGTTTTCTCCCTTCTCCCAAACTCTCTAGTAGCCTCTATTTATACTACCCATCACCCAAAACTTCCTTTAATCCTCTCAAATATTTCCAAATTTTTTTGTGAAAATTCTTTCCCGATAAGAAAGATTTTCTTCCTGATTTCGATTGATTTTGATTCTTGATTGCTATAAGAGGAATCAACTTGATCTCCTTCTCTTTTATAATTATTTCCCAATAATTCTAGCTTCCAAAGTTAAGGAATTTCCAAATTTAAAGCTTGTTTCCAAATTTCAATTGAGTTTCCTATTTCACGTTGTATTGAAGAATGGAAATTCTTCTTCCCGCCACTTTCTATCATTTGAATTCTGGGTGTGGGTGCCCTTAACCAAAGTGTGGGTGCCTTAATCCAAGTTGAGGATGCCTTTAACAATTCTCCAAAAATACCTAAAAAGCAATAAAAACCATAATAAGTACAAAATCGAATACCAACAATATATAAAATGAGATCAAATCGGACACAAAAATGTGTCTATCACCCTGTAGTTTCATTATTCCATGTGTGATTAGTAAAACTAGGTTTACAAAAGCTATGCTAGATCTAGGAGCATCTATTAATGTTATGCCTTCTTTAATTTATGATTCTTTAAATCTTTGTCCTCTCAAAAAGACTGGCATTATTATTCAACTTGCAGATAGATCTAACGTTTACCTGAAAGGGATTGTTGAGGATGTTTTGGTGCAGGTAAAAGGGATAATATTTCCAGTGGATTTCTACGTTCTAGACATGAGTGATGAGACCTCATCCTCGTCTACATCTTTACTGTTGGTTAGACCATTTTTGAGCACTTATAGAACGAAGATTGATGTCCACAGTGGTACCTTGACTATGGAGTTTGATGGAGAGGTCGTACGCTTCAATATTTTTTAGGTGATAAGACACCCAAGTGATATTTAAACAGATTTCCATGCTAATGTATTAGATGATGGTTGAGGCGTTGTGGACAAGGAGATAGTCGGGATGACGACTTTAAACCAAGCGTTGCATGGGAGGCAACCCATTGGTTTAGTTTTTCTTGTAACTTTTCTGAATTTTCATATCATTATAGGATTCCCACCTTGATTTTACATTGGATGAGTCAATTTACATTGAGGACAATGTAAAGTTTAAGTGTGGGGGAGTGTTAAGAATATATAATTCTTAAGTATTCACTTTTAGGTAGAAAATTTTCAACTTTTTTATAACTATTTGCATGAAACCTCAAAATTTTAGATATTTTAGAGTCACTTAGTATACTTCTAACTATGTTTACATACGGAGTACTAACCTAAATAATTGAACTTATAAGTATTAGAGAACTATATTCGGGTTTCTTAGTTGTTGAGATGCTAGAGATGACAAAAAGGGACTTAAACTGCCGGTGGCAAATACAGTATTACAGAAGCTGATCATTCATAACCCATAAGTCAGGTACCAAACCTTCAATTCTTTGTACCTGTCTAAATTGACCATTAAAGTGTTTCATCTGTGCAAACTCCGGGTAGAATGATAAACTACCTAATCTCGCACTAATTTCAGCACTACTTTTGATCTCTTGAGTGCTAATACTATCAATCATGAGGGTGACATCAGAACTGCAAAAAAAAAAAACTTACCTTGTAGTTTGATTTGCAGTTGGCACAATTCTCTCTCTCTCTCTCTCTCTCGACATCAACAGGTCCATAGAAACACCATTATCATCAATAAGCTGAGCATCATAAAAAAGAAGAAAGTTGAAGACGTTCAAGGTTTACAAGCAACACTACAAGAAAGAGAAAAATTCAGATTCAAAGTGAATTAATAATACAAGCAGCATAATTCTATATACAAGTTGAAGACTATGTACAAGAGCGAAAATATAAACAAAAAAGTAAATTTTTGTAAAGTTTATGATACCCAGATAATACAAGTTGTGAAGAATCAAGCGGTAAAGTCTTTTCTCCACGACCGTATTAGTTTTATTTTTATTCTTTTAGTTTGTATTTCATATTTCTTGTCTCAAAAAAAAAGAAAAAAATCAGAAAAAAAAAGAGAAAAATATTTATTTTATTTTTTTAGTGTATATTTGTTTTTGTATTTATTTGTTAAGGCAGTGGGAAAGAAAACATTTTATAAAGAAGTTTCAAGCAACAAAAATTTGAGAAGAAAAAAGTTACAAATTGTCGAAGTTTTATGAATTTCAAGAATTTATCATCTATAGTTGAAGCCGAAGACTTTTCTATGTGACGGCTTGAGAGTGGTGCTGATTGTATATTGAATAAGAAGGCCAATGAACATTCCCATCCTCGCATAGTGGTTGATTTCCTTTCTTAGAGATCATCAGAAAACAGGTAATTTTCTTCCCATATTTCTATGGGATATTCAGATATAATTCAAAAGGTTTTTCCTTCTTACCATTCAACGTGTGCAGGTTTCTATCTTCATTCCTGCCTGCACACATGAGAACCATAAAGTGTGTCTTTTGAGGGTCAATTTCATAAAACCCTATTGGTGAGGCAGAAACATTCGGTCGCTCTCGATCCTGAATTCTTTCATATGGTGGTTTTCTCCTAACTCAAGAGTTAAGCATGAGAATAATGTTCTTTGGTACATCTAACTTCTTATTATTAGTGTGCAGAAACTTTATGTCCTCTTAGCTCTTTGGATGCATGTGCTTTGGAATATTTAAAAGTTGGAGTAGGTTTTGTGGGTAAATCTCTAGTAAACCCTCAAGAGACAATAACTCGTCCACTAGGGACACCTAGAGGTTTAAAGGATTGTCACACATGCTAAGTATGACCGTATTCTCAACGAAACGAAGTTGTTGTATTTTAGTTAGATTAGTTTAATTTGCTCAAGGACTAGAAAAGTATAAGTATAGGGAATTTGATTAGGTGTCTAAAACACCTTAATTAATATTTATTGTTTATGTTTTCTTTGCTATTTTTCTTGTAAATTATCTATTATCTATTTATTTTTTTTGAGTTTGTAGGTAATTTGGAGTCATGTGGAGCAAAAGAAGAAGAAATCATTTAAAAGGGAAAAACTATCATTTCACATACAATTGATATTCACAGCCATATCCAAAAGAGGGGTGTCCTAATTTGGTTCTAGGGTATAACCTAAAAGGCTAGGTCAAATCCTCTTAACAGTTTAGACCTTTCTCTTGCTCTCGGTCATTCTCTATCAAGTTCACGCCGGCTGAACAAAGAGAAGATGTTGTTGAGATTGAGGGAAGAGATATGTCGTTAGTGGTTGTTGGTAGAGAGAACGGATGTGAACAGAATCAGGCAAGAGGAAAAGAAATGGAGAAGCTACAAAGCAATAGCAGATTAATTCGAATTTGAATTGGTGCTGTTGAGATGGGTTCTTAAGTTGAATCTGTGATGGGGTTTTGAATTCAACCAACAGAAGAAGAAATTGCATGTCAAAAAATAAAGAAGAAAAGAATATATGAAAATAAAGGAAGAAGATATCTTGCTAAACCGGTTGATTTTTATTGAGATTCAATAGCCTTAAATAGGCATTACAAAACGTGAATAACTAAACATGAATCACTAACTTCCCTAGTTTGTAAGATACACTTCCCATGACTTAAATACTAAATCAACACGTATTTAAAACCTAATTACTAGGACTAATCCTAACCAAATCAATTAATAAAAAACTAATCAAAATAAACTAATTATTTGAACGTGTTAATTTGACACATTCAATTTCTAACACCCTCCCTGGATGTGTCAACCATAAATTTCTTCCATCATCATCAAATCATCAATTTACCATTATCATCATTCTTTATCACCATCATCATCATCATCATTATTATCATCATCATCATCATCACATCATTACATCATGAATCATCATAATCACAATCATCACCATCTTCACCATCATTACAGTAAAACTACATTTTCATCATCAATTGTTCCCATACAGAAATTTGCATTCTCCTCTTTTGTTTTTTCACGACAGTATTTTTCAATATGACCGAATTTTTTACAGTTTGTAGCACTGCACTGCTCTTTTGTTGCTGTCTTTAAAATAATATGTATCAGTAGCATGATTAGTTCGTTTACAAATTGAACAAAACTGATTTTCACCTTTCTTTCCCCAAACCTTTTTCTTCAAATCCTACATCTTCCAACCTGTTTAATCTTTGTTCATGTGCTTGAAGAGAACCAATAAGATCATTAAAAGTATATTTTGATAAATATTTTGACTCTTCAATAGCAGCAACAACATATCATATTTGTGAGGAAGAGAACGTAATACCTTTTCCACAATTTTTTGATCAGAAATTACTTCACCATAAGCCCTCATTGCATTAACAGACTTGATAACATTATCAAGAAAAACTTGAACCGAATCAGTATTTCCCATAGAGAAATTTTCAAATTGACGAAGAAGGGTTTGTATCTTTACCATAATCGTTTTATCAGTACCTTCGAATTGTTCTTTCAGAATATCCCATGTTTCTTTTGCTGTACTGCATAAAGAAATATTTGGAAAAAAATTGTGTCATTTACACCTTCTTGTATAACTGACAATGCTTTAGCATCCTTCTTCACCTTCTCTTTGTACTCAATTTTCTAATCTTGAGATGCTTTTTCTGGATCAATTTCATCATAACCAGTTTCTACCAAATCCCATAAATCAAATGCAATAAAAATTATTCTCAATTTAATTGACAAGAATTTATAACTATCACCTTTGAATATCGGGACATTTGTTTGTAGTGCATCTCCTTTATTTGCCATGGAATCACCTTGCTCTGATACCACTGTTAAAAAAATAAAGAAGAAAAGAATATATGGAAATAAAGGAAGAATATATCTTGCTAAACCGGTTGGTTTTTATTGTGATTTAATAGCCTTAAATAGGCATTACAAAATGTGAATAACTAAACATGAATCACTAACTTCCCTAGTTTATAGGATAAACTTCCCATGACTTAAATACTAAATCAACATGTTATTAAAACCTAATTACTAGGACTAATCCTAACCAAATCAATTAACAAAAAACTAACCAAAATAAACTAATTATTTGAACGTGTTAATTTGACACATTCAATTTCTAACATTGCAGAGGTAGTTCTAGGGTTTAACTGCTTTATGCGTTTGAAATGAAGATGGCCCAGGGGTTTCTGTCAAGAGTATCGGTGAGATGAAGGTGAGATTCAAGTTGCACAGGGGTTTCGAATAGCATAAGAATGAGTTCAATAAACAAATGGGTTTGAGATATACGATGAAACTGTTGCTGCAGAGATGAAATCAGAGATATAAGTATTGAGGATTAGTTGAGAAAGTGGCAATCGTTGGATCTATGAGATCGAGAAAGAAGTAGTGGCAGAGAAGATGAACTATTGATATGAATCTGATAAGAGAAGAGAAATGGGTTGAGATTGTTGGAAGCAGTGAAGATTGACAGTAAGATGGTGCTGGGGTTTAATTTGCTTGTTATCAGAATTGTAAGAAGAAGATGGTTATTGAGCCTGGCTGTGAGCAATGTTGATTGCCAAGATACAGCGAGAGGTAGAAGCAAGTTGGGATAGAGTTTGAATGGTGAATGTGTGTTAGTTTCGATTTCTTGTGATTGAATAAATGGTTGAATGTAATTAATACTTGCAGGGAAGGAGAATTAAACGCCTGAATTACCATCTAGAAACGCACTCAAGATGCCTGACTAAATGCCTGAAAGAGTGGGCAGTGAAGTGAGTAAGACCACTCAGCCAAGTCAGACCAGCTGACTCGATGTCTGGCCATCTGACTCACCCTAGCTGAGTTGATTCGGTTGACTTGGCCGAGTTCATTCAGTTGACCTTCTTTGACCGGTGATTAGGTTGACTTTACCGGTCACCTTAACTGTTTTCCAGTGACTTTTCCGACCACTTTTATGGACTTCCGGCGACTAATTTTGGACATAAACTTTAGTGGGTTATTTCTCATGTATGGACTAGTAGATGGACTTATTGGACTTGATTTCTAATTTAGAAAAAGAGAGTTTAACCTAATTTTGGAAACAAGAGGAGCTATAAAAGGGAGAGTTTTCTACAACTCTAACACATTTTACAACTGACTTTTTGGAGCAAGGAACAGAGGATATTATTCTCTTCCACGCATCTAGGGTGTGCTTTGTTTGTCATCTTCTCTAACTCAATTAAATTTTGTGAACTCCATAGCTATGAGTATCCAAATACATATTATTGGTTAAGGATTAAAGTTGATTTTTTAAACATGGTATTTGATTAATACATTAATTTTGTCTCAATATTTGTCGTTTATGATTTATTGTTTATAACTTTTGCATGATTTGAACACTTTGTTGGTTAAGTTCGGAACCAATTTGACTTGTTTTCATCTTTAAAGATAAATTAGGGTTTTCAATATGAAAAAGTTGACAAATTCTGATTTCAAGTGGTATAAGTGTGGTTGTTTCTTGTAGTGATACATCCTAGCATGGATAGACTGCAAAAATTGAGATTAAGTTCTTGACTGGGAAGGAAATGAATAAGTGGATGGAGATTGAAATGTTGTGGGTGTTGCAACAACAAGAAGTTGTGGATAGTGCTGATGATTTGCAGGTGCAATGGTCGTGTTGCAGAAAATGGATTGATATTGTATATGTGAAGTTACAGGGATTAAAGGTGGTTGTTTCAAATGGTTAAACAAGATTTTAGAAGATGGAAAAGTGGCTTGAGGCAGTGAATGAATTAGATAAATGTTAGGTTGCAAGGAAGGAGTGATAGAATGGCCTGAATATTGGTCGGGACTGCCAGAGACAGAGGAAACTCTGTCTGCATTTTATTCAGGCGAGTCAACTCACTGACGGATCCAACTCAGTAAATAAGACCCAATCAGCCGAGTAGGGTCGGATGACTCTTTTCCCTTGATCCCCAAGATTGTTAAAGTTAATTGTTGCCGTTAGTTTGACTCTGATGGCCAGTGACACTTTTCTGGTCATCTGAACTGTTTTCCGGTGACTTTCCGGTCGATTTCCGACAACTTTTCTGGACCTCCGACGACCAATTTTGGATAGAAACTTTAGTGGGTTATTTCTCATATGGGCTAGTAGAGGGACTCATTGGACTTGAGTTTATATTTGGAAATTGAAGAGTTTGACATAGTTTTGGAAACAAGAAGAGCTATACAAGGGAGAGTCCTCTACAACAATTGTAGATACTTTACATCTGATTTTTGGGAGCAAGGAGCCACTATTCTCTTTCACGCATCTAGGGTTTGCAATATTTTCATCTTGTTCTTTATTTAATATGTGTATGAACTCCATAGCTATGAGTAGCTAAATTTCATATTATTAGTGAAGGATTTAAGTTGATTTCTCAAACATGATATCTTATTAATACATTAGTTTTGTCTCTATGATTTCTCAAACATGAAACAAGAAGAGCTATACAAGGGAGAGTCCTCTACAACAATTATAGATACTTTACATCTGATTTTTGGGAGCAAGGAGCCGCTATTCTCTTTCACGCATCTAGGGTTTGCAATATTTTCATCTTGTTCTTTATTTAATATGTGTATGAACTCCATAGCTATGAGTAGCTAAATTTCATATTATTGGTGAAGGATTTAAGTTGATTTCTCAAACATGATATCTTATTAATACATTAGTTTTGTCTCAATATTTGTCGGTTATGATTTCATTGTTTATAACTTTTGCATGATCAACTTTGTTGGTTGAGTCCGGAATCAATTTAGATTGTTTTCATATCTAAACTTAAATTAGGGTTTTCAATACGAAAAAGTTAACGAATCCTGATCTCAAGTAGCATAAGTGTGGTTGTTGCTCGTAGTGATACATCCTAGCAATCACATATGAATCATAACCTTTGTTAAATTGAATTAGTGCGTTTTCCACGTTCAATTGTATTGATTAACCTTATTTCACAAAACATAATGTTCATGGGGAATTAAACTTGATTAGTGTTTTTCACACGTTGGGTTGTTCTCTAGGTAGAATTCATATTCACATCTTTTTAATGTGTTTGTGATGATTTTCGAAAATAAACGGGATACTCTTGCGATCAAGGTATTCTAGGGTTTTTGACAATGAGAGATTAAATATCAACTCTAGTTATTGGGAAAAATACATGTTTGTGAATGATACAATCCCTTAACCAATATCTTCATCATCTTGATTACTTTCAACTATTTACTTTACTTTCGTTTTAGCTTTTATTGCTTTCATAAATTCTGAAAAATCCATCTTGTTACTTAAGAAATTAAAATTGAATAACAACAATAGCCTTACGTGGAACAAATCCTTCTTACTAGTTTACTTAATCCATATTTTGTTAAAATGAGAAAGTGAATATAATTTTGACGTGCTACGACACACATCAAATTTCGGCACCGCTGCCGGGGAGGCAGTGTATTGTTATTTGATTTGATTTCTTGTTTTTATTTTTACTTTTAGTTTTGTTTTAACCTTGTTTTCAGAAACTTGTTTTTCAGGTACTTTACCGAAAAACAAACAAGAAGAAGCAATAGGTGACCGTACACTCAAGGAACTAGCTTCTCACAAGCTAGATATGCAGGAATGGTGTATTCAAACTACATCTACTTTCGAGATCAAGTCTGGGTTGAGTCGAGAGATTCCCAAATTTCATGGAATGGCTAGTGAAGATGCAAGGCTATTACTGGCCATTTATGAATCAAGATGCGCTACACATGGCTAGAAGATGCGAGGAGTGCCAGAGATTTGCAAATAGGATTAAAGCACCAGCAACGGCTTTAAACTATGTACTAAGTTTGTGTCCCTTTGTAAAATGGGGAGTGGATATAGTAGGATCATTGGTCGAAGGAATATAGAAGAGAAAATTCCTTATCGTCGTAACAGATTACTTCACCAAATGGGTGGAGGAAGCTGCTCTGGTTAGCATCAGAGATAAAGATTTTTTCAAATTTTTATTTGAAAATATCATATGTAGATTTGGCATAGCTACGGCCATAGTCACAGACAATGGAAAACAACTTCAAGGGAAAAACATTAATCTGTTATTTAATGCTTTTAACATATAAAAAAACAAGTCAACGCTCATTTACCCTCAGAGCAACGGACAAGCCGAGGCAAATAATAAGATAATCGCACTCAACTTGAAAAAGACTTTGGATGAGCACAAGGGTAGATGGTGTGAGCAGTTGCACAACGTGTCGTGGGCGTACTACACCACAAAAAGAGAGGCTACAGGGGAATCACCTTTCCTATTAACATACGGAACATAGGCGGTCATCCCAACGTAAATCATCTTCCCAACCACAAAGACAAAGGCATGGGAATAAAACCTAACCTCGGATTTCATCCTAGCCAAGCTCGATGATCTCGAGAAGCGCATGGAAGTTGTACTAAAAAGGATGGTAAATTACCAGCGCAGACTAGCAAAAGAGTACAACAAAAGAGTCCACGAGCGTAATTTCGCAGTAGGAGAGTATGTGCTTCTCACAATCCCAAAGTATCAAAGAGTGAAAACTTAGGGAAAGTTAGGCCTAACCTGGAATGGTCCTTATACTATCCAAAGCATCGCAGGGAGAGGTTCATATTACCTAAAAAATATGAAGGGAGAAATTTTGCAACGCCCTTGGAATGCATAATTCCTTAAGAAGTATCATTTGTGAAAGGGATGAAAGCAATGCAAACTCTAGGAGAAGAAAGGCCAGATGCGCACTTGTTTCTATCCCTAGAAGAGACCTTATAAATAAAAAAAATTACTTTTGCAAAATTAAAAGGCGCAGAATTGTGTACATAAAAATAGATATGAGATAAACATGCAAGCAGGTGCCGCTCTGAGTACCACAAAAGTAAAGTAATAATCTTACGTTGGCCTAGGCAGACTCCCTCGGAAACGTAAGGTAGATCACTCATATCGAAGTAAACAACATAATTGATGCCCACTAGGAGGCAAATACTACCGTAAAGTAATGCTTCCATGATTGGGATCAAAAACTCATTACCTGAACCCCTCTGATCAAGGGAAAAATATATGTTGAGTACAAGACGCTTATTTTTTGAAAGAATAAGGAAAGGCCATGTGACAGTGATCTAGTCCAGACAGGCTCACGCATCTTAAACATAAGAACAATTCGAACATGAAAACCACTTTAAACATAAAACTAAATTTTTATTTCATCCGTTTAGGGTCACAAAATAAAAATAAAAAACCAAAGCAAGAGAAAGTTCTTACAACTATACTAACGATAAAAGAAAAGAGAAACTAAAATTCTTGCAACCCATGTATGAAATGAAAGAAAAAATGAAGTAACCCAAAGAGAATACCAATTGTTCAAAAAACAAAAGTATAACTTAGAAAAGTTATGCACAATAAAAGTTTCTCAATAAAAAGCTCATTCACTTGAGCAGCAAAAGTAGCAACAAATCCAGACTAGTCTTCATCGGTAACAACAAGAAGCTTGAGATTGGGGATTCGACTACATCACAAAAGACAGCATTAACTTTCTTCACCATAGAAGCTTGGTAAATACTCTTCAACTCCGCCCCACGAGTAGATAAAGTCGTAGCCATGGACTTACGCAGCTCCTCAAGCTCCTTGCTCAGCAATTGGTTCTAAGACTCAAATTCCTTAGCACGGGAATCATGAGTCTCCACCAAATGAAGGTTACGCATAGAGATATCACTTTGCTTCTTAGACTCTACCTTGAGACTAACGACTTCACCCTCCAGATTGTTAATCCTCTCATTTAAACCCTGGATGTCATTTTCAAGCTCTGCGCAAACGAGCATTAAGGGTTAAGCAATAAAAAGGTAATGAGGAGAAGGAATAGTAAGCAAAAATAGTTACCTCTCGTATGAGGAAGAGATTTTTCTAAGGCATGAGACAATTCCTCTCCCTCAACATCAACGCGACTATAATCGTCAGACAAAGGACCATACTCGAGCTGAAGTTCACTTTTATCAAACAAAGGGAAGTGTTTTCGGAAGATAAGCAACGAAAGTTCTCTTTAAGAACCTCTATTTTACGGCTAAGGGTAGCATAAGCAGATTTCTTAGAGCCAATCTCGCCCATAGCATCATCCAAGCCCTTATAGATATGGGAAAGCTCATTCCTAAGGTTTATGATATCTAACTGTAGTTGCGCCTTCTTTTTAGTAATCTTGCTAAACGTAGCCTTCGATTTATTCAAATCCAAACGAAGCACAGACTGGGAAGGAGCACAAGCTAAACCATTCTCATAGTCAGTAATGGCGCTCTTTTGGTTGGCAATAGTATTAATTTTCTAGTTAAAAATGGATGCATAATCTTGGCATAAGTGCATCCGCTTGTTACGAAAATCATTCCTCTCATCCGTAAGTTCACGAACTTGCAAGGATAATATATCCGCATTGGAAGTGGCTTGGCTTATCTCAAGGGGCAAGGTTTCGCTATATTTTTGAGATTGCCAGAGAACCCGCTTAAGGAGAAAGTTATCTTTACAAAGGTTTAACATTTTTTCATAATCAATGGTTCCTATGATTAAGCAGGGACTCATAATAAAAGGAGAGTTGGTTCAGATACTATGAAAAAAGGGGTAAAAGCCTCAACGGATCTGAAACTTTAGCGAGTTCAGCTGCGTAAGCAGAATCAGCTGCCTTACGGGCAGCAACCGCAGCCATGCGCTCTTGCTCTGTTTGGTTGCGCTCATGTAAAGCAACATCACGAACTGCCTGAGCATCAACCAAAGCTTTTTTAATCTCGTTCAGTTGACGGAGAACATCCTCAAGATCACCAGCCACACCCTGATCCTCAAATTTCTTCTTCATCCCATCCAGCTGAATATTTACTAAGTCACGATCAAACTGGGCTTGTTCAAGAAGAGTAGCATACTTGGAAGCTTTCATACGATACAATTTGAACAGATGATAGTAGTATTATTGATGCTGCGCCATCTGAAAATGGTGAATAAAGTAAATCAGTAAGGTTAAGAAGAAGTGAGAAACGGAGCCGAGTAAGAAAGAAATAAACATACCAGGAAATATGTAAACTAGGGCAAGAAATTGGCATGACCATCAATAAATGATTCCACAACTTTCACCTCCGCATCAGGCACTTGTGCATAAAAATTAGAGCGAGCATAACGGGATTGATTAAAGTACAACTCTTGGGTCCTTGTGAAATTTGTACGCTGCTGATAGTAAGCAGCGTCAGCAACAAAAATTTTTCCTTGCAATGGAGAACCAGGAAAAGGTAAGTTGGCGTCACTCAGAACTCACTCCAAAATGGAGTCATCAGAACCATGAACACCGAAATCCATGTGGCTAGCAGGAGCTTTGACCTTATCAACAACCGTAGACACACCAGCTTAATTTTGGTCCACGAAAGGATCAATCTCAGCATGAGTGCCAGAATTTGCATAAGGTTGCACAGACGCAGAAACATTCACCGCATCAGTCATGATAGCGGAAGCTTGGGGAGGAATGAACGAACTCACTTGAAAAGATCCGGTAAGCACATTAGTGTCCGCCACTGACTCAACGAAAGAATCCATTTTAACTGAATCCAAATGCATCCCAACCTTGGATGCGGGGGCATTCAACCAAGCTTCATCTCCTGCGTTGTTTACAGGAAAAAGTTGTTCTAGTTCACTTGCAGCTTAGGAGGAGAAAGAGGAGGCAGCTAAGTTCTTTTTGAAACAGTGGAACTTGGTTTCTTAGCAGCAGCAGGCACTTTATCAAAATAAAATGATCCAAAACTTAACTTAAGCTTGAGCCCTGAAAGATTACCGGACTCAACCGATGCACCACCTTGATCACCCAAAACACCCTTAACTTCTGGGGTTGACTGCAAAGTAGCAGAGGGGGAAGCAACCAAAACCTCATTCGAAGAAACAAATTCTGCAACTTGTGAAGGATTAAAGAATCCCTCACCAATTCCTCATGCGCCAGCAACAACGCTAGCATTTACCCCAACAGTGACTTGATCAGCAATAACATTCCCAACGACAACAATAGTCTTCTCAATGTTATTTTCTTCAAGAACAATCTCTTGGTCAAACAGACCACCACCAGCATTATCATCATCTGAAACATCATTAGATTCTTTACCATCAACAAGAACATATTTACCTTTCTGATTGCTTTTAGCAATCTCAGGGAATAGACCATGCGAGCTAAAAACGGTGTCATGCACCTTTTTCTCAACTCTAGGAACAGATGAGTTGGTAGAATTAGAAGGCACCTTGCATCTTTTTGGATTCTGCACTTACTAAAGCTTGAATCAATAAGTGTTGGGGGGAACTATAAACCATGCTAAAACATAAGAAAAGGGAAAGAACAACCACTTACTTCATCAAGCATAGCCCCAGAACCTCGCGTATGCCTAGAAGACTGCAGCATAGCAGCACGGCTATCAGAAGACTCCGTGGGATATTCATTCTACGTAAATATAAGCAGGAACAATGATTAACGCACAATTAAGCACGTAAAAGTCGTAACTCAACAAGAAATAATAATAAAAAAAGGATGTACTTACATCCATACATCCAACAATGTTAAAGCGCCATGGCACATAGCCATTATACTCTGCAGAAAGAGAGATGCTGGGCACATTGGTAGCAGACCATCCTCTAAACCAAGGATCTTTAATCTTCAAAACAGTTTGATACTAGTGAAAGTCATGATCAATGAGTAGCCTGTCTTCATCATGAACATGCACATAGTTTCTGGTGGCACGATCGTAAACTACCTGAATCTTACTATTGTCAATATCAGTCAAGAGACGAACCCCACCTTTATTCTTTTCCACTGCGCCCAAAGGCATACGACGAGTATTGCAGCTCCATGGTATGGTATTAGTCTTCTGTACGAAATCAGCATATGTGGCATTAAAATTCTCGGGAGTATTCTCCTTGGGACCAAACTGAGAAACAAAATGACGAGCATTGGTTCTACCAGTGTTGCGTCGCCAACACTCATTCAAGATGCGCCACCAATTATCCGTGTATTGGGAAATATGGCGCACTTGAGTCTTCTTATCCTTTGTGCACTTGGTTCAATTTGCGAGAACATCGAGAAAGAAAGGATTCTTTTCACTATAAAGTGGAAGAACCAACCCAGCTTCTAGCTGACCAACTGTAATAATAAGATTCATATCATCAAAAGGAAATTGACGAATCATTTTCTCTGTAAAAGTGTCACCTTGATAAAACTCCACTTCTAACCCCTCCAAATGAAAAGAAGACTTGATATCCATAATGTGCCAGTCGTGGTAGATGTAAGAAAGGCCTATCTGAACTCTATTCACTGGGAGTAAAGAATGAGGAGGCATGGCTTCATCCAAAATCACAACATCTGGTTCCGCAGGACTGCGTTGTGGCCTACGTCTATGTCTATCAACTGCGTATCAGCTAGACTTGCTCTTTGACCGAGACGCGCATATGGCATCATCTATACGATGAGAACGTCATGGAGACCTCATTATAGCTACACATGCACAGAGGAAGTAGTTAATAAAATAAACAAAAATCTATCGGTGCACCACGTGTGCTACATGCAGATAGTCAAAAGTCAATCAGAACACTTTTGACAGACAAAGTACGCAAAGAGAGAAAATAATTTCTCACTCCATAATCAAAATCAGAAAGAATGAGGATGAGAAGTTCAATAGAACTTCATCTCATGATCAATCATGGAAAACAGAGCCATGAGGGATTGTCAATCCTAAAAAACATGAACATAAAATTTCAAACAAATAAAGAGCAGGGAAGCACAAAAGCCAAAAATCACATGAAGAAATCAACAGTGAAGCATCATCAATGGTAAATCATGATTAAAACAAGAGAAATCAATCAAAATGCGAGACAAAACCTAAACTCTTCACTTCAACATACAAATCAGAAGAGGCAAGGTGGGTGACTTACTTAGAAAAGGGAGGAAAGGAAGTTTTGATCACCAGAGAGATTAGCTGAGGAAAACGGAAGATGAACAGCTTCAGCAAAAAGGGAGCGAAAAAGCTAAGAGTCTCAAGGAAGAAGAAAACAAGGTAAAGAATATAAATAAATGTTTGTTCTCTTTCCAAAGTCTTCGTTTTATAAAGAGGGACATCCAAGGTCTAGTTAATCCTAGATCTTAGGGAAAATTGATTGCACGTATGGAAGTTAAAGTGGATCGTGGGAAACATGCTAAATGGCGGCATATATGAGTACTTTTTTCTTCCCACTCTACCCTTGGTAGTATGAGAAAGAAAAGGGGTAAACTGTGAATACAAATATTTTGACGGACACGTGGCGCCATTTGGAGCCCAAGATCTATGTCAAAGATATGTTGCATACGAGAAGTATGAAATCAGGGAGATATACCAGATTATCGCCTGATTCACTTTATCACATCTCGAGAAGGAGATGTGGAAAATCCGCAAATTATCTTCTGACGTCACCTATGCGTAGCATCTTTCAGAGATGTCAGGCAGGTCGAGGTAGTAACGGAAAGAAACTCATTTATAAAGAGATGAAGTCAAGTTCTCACAAGCAAATTAAATGCTGAGTCAGGGACGCATAGACAAGTGGAGACTTCTCAGCGGACCAGGATCCTTAGTGGGATCTCAAAGGACACAAGAAAGAGACACATCAATCAGTTGTGCAACTAAGGATAGCTGGCAAAGAGAAAGTCTATAAATACTAGACTTAATCTCAAGAGAGGAGGTGGAACATTTGATAGAGCCAAGAGAGAGAAGAAAAACCCTGATACTCAGTTAAATCACTTCATTGTAATCATAGTCTTTCTTGTACTCAGATCTAAGATACTTAATAAACTATTAAACTCATTACCCCGTGGACGTAGGCATAACCGAACCACGTAAAAAACTCTTGTTTTAAGTGTTAACTTAGTTGGTTGCTTTATTTACACTGCATTTCTTTAGATAACGGTGGTATGATTGCTCAATGACATTATATGAGTAACTCATTCACCTTAACGTATTTCAGTACTTTACTCATAGCTACGGCTATTGCAAAACTTACACTGAATAGTTGTTACATTCGTTCTCTACGTAAAATATAGGAAAAATAGTAGTTACAAGGTTGAATTGAGACCTCGTTCGAACTGGATCAGACAATTTTTAGGGAAAAAATCAATTTAAAGCTACCTTCTTTTTTTGTTGAAGGGCTTAATTGCAAAAACTAAGATTAGAATTTAATAACAGAAATCGGTAAGATGAATATGAAAAGGCCATGGACTATAATTTGTTTCCCCTAAATCACCTTCTTGTTGCAGAGAAATCTTGAAATTAAAGAGCTCGGGTCTTCAACCGTTACTTAGAAGAGTGGGGAGGGAAAAAAAAGGAAATAATGTGTAAGGCAAGTCTTATGGTGAAAGAATTCCAAGTTCTAAGTTCAGTAACACCTCAGTATTTGAAAGATATCATGGAAGCTCAAATCTTATGGTAAAATCCACAGAAAAACAATTCCAAATAACATCGGACGGTATTCAAAATCGCGGTTGACTAATCCACTGTCAACATGCAATTTCAAATTGTGATTTTAAAAGTTTTCAAAAAACAGCCACGTTCTCTCGCTCTCAACTCTCAACTCTCAACTCTCAACTCTCAACTCTCAACATTCCCTCTCTCTAACTTCATTTAATTTTCCCTCACGGGAAACACAAGATAAGACTTTTCTTATAAGCAAGTAAAGAGCGTAAATCATATCCCTTCTCTTGTCGTTCTCTTTCTCATGCTCTTTATGAACAAGAAGATCCCTACGGCTACAAGGATATGATGTTTAAAGACACGGCCCAAGGAAAGAAGAAGGCATAAAGGAAGCATTCTTAAGACGCTTCAGATCATGAGCCTGATGAGTGAACCCGTTCCTCTCGTGACGTTGGTAATGATTCCACTACGGTGCCACAGACTTGCAAGCTGATTCTAAGTAGACGCTCTTGTTCCTTGGCTTCCTGAAGAAGGGCTTCATTAGGATTCGGAACTTGCTGCAATTCTTCCTGTATCGCTTCCATTCGGGCATCAAAGGTAGCTTGGAAGGTATCCCCAAAGCTCATACGAGTCAATATAATGAAGCCGGTAAAACAACATATTAGACTGAATTTATTAATACTCAATTTAAATTTTTTACTTTGTTATTTTCTCATTGATTTTCGGCGTTGGAGGTGGAGCCATTCCATACTGCATCAACTCTTATAGTGAGGTAACAAGAGACTGGTGACATAAAATGAAAAGAAAAAACTCAAATTGGAATTATATTTACAAAAAGCAAATTGTAATTACGTTTCTAAAAACGCAATTTAAAATGTCATAAAACGTAATTTCAAATATTGTTTTCTGATATATTTTACGTAATTTTAAATTACGTTAAAAGTAATTCGGAATATTTTTTTTTAGGATCCAAGTCACAGAAGATGTTTTGGGAAAAACGTGGAATGAACCTATTTGAAAGCCATAAGACTTAACATTTCATACTTTTTCCAAACTTCCACCATAAGACTTGCTCTAAGAATATTGTATTTAAGTTGGTCACATGACATATGAAGATGGATGAACGTTGGATTAAATCTAGAAAACTACATTTGAAGAGAATAAAAAATCATGACCGCTAGTTATAATCCACTAGTATATCTCAACCGCTGGATCTAATAAAAAATACTCTTGTTTTATAAACATAGATATAGGAGATTTCTATTATCTTTTTATTTAAAGAATACATATGTTCACGGAAATATAAATAAATTTTATTTTTTATAAATAAAAAGGGTATATGTATAATTTAAAGGATTCAAGATTTTTATACTAACCGAAATTTGGTTAGTTTTATTAGTTAGAAAGGGTATCGTTAGTAAATTTGTGGGTATAAAAAGGAACTTCCTTTTTAAAGTTCCCCCACTATGACAATTACTGTCATAAAATGACACCGTTTTTTCAATCTTTTAAAATACCCTTAGTCTGACCATTTTCGTCCTTTTTTCTTAAAACGTCTAACGGTCGTTAACTGCCAGTTGTGGCTTTCTTTCACCTTCTAGATGTCATATGTACCCCTAACTCGGTTAACAGTCCTGAGTTGAACATGAGTCCGATCTTTACCGAGTTAACTCATACCAATCCTATTACACGTGGCATATTCTTGTGCACACAAAATCTACGACCCATATTAATTCTTCTTTTACATTCAGAAACAAAATCTCTGAATCAAACTTTCTTCAACTGTGACCCTTTTTTTTCTTCAACTGCTCACAACATCAAATCAACCTTAAATCAGATAACATTGACAATGACCACTAAAAATCAGAGTCTACTAAAAGAAACCATCAATATTCACAAAATCAAATCAACCTTAGAGAATGTAGTATTACAATTCATTTCATATATGTTCAAACCATTAACATTAACACCCAAGATTCAAGTTGTCCAAAAAAACAAAGATGGAATCCATAACAAACACAGCAAAATTTTGTGTAAAGCCAACGTAAAGGAACATAAAAAAAATATAAAAAAAAACCAGTAAACATAGCAAAGTTGTATAACTCCTTCACTTTTTGGTCTGTTTAGCCTCTTTTTTTGTGTGTCTTTAACTCCTACGGGCGTACGTCTAAGAAAACGCTTGTGTGGGGGGGAAATTTGGTTGAATGCTTGATGGGAGGCGTTAATGAAAATTACGCCTGATAATAGACGCACCCCTACACGCACGCCCCAGAGACGGGCGCTTTCTTAGACGAACGCCTGATGGGGCGGTTTCACAGCCATACGCCCGATCCATTGTCTACACGTGCAAGTGCGTCTTCTGCAGAAAAAGACGGGCGTGTAGCTAGCCAACCACTTGAAACACCGGGAGGATCCGTAGACGACGCCCACCACCATCTCCTCGTATCTAACCTAAAACTAGGTCGCAATACACACACAATTCAGGCATTCTAAATTCACGACCTAGCCTTCTTCTTGCTGCATTCTGCTACCGTCTAAACCATGGTTTCAAGGATTGTGTATGAGCATTTCGAAGGGTTAAGAAGGAATTTCGAGTTTGAAAAGAACACGAATCCTACAGTTATGTTTTGTGAAGACTTGGAGATGATAAACAACGATATAATCGGGGAAGAAGAAGATTGACGTTGTAGGAACTGAAATTAGAAGAAAGGTGGTTCAATTTGAAATGGGTTACTGGCAATAAGAGTTAAAAAGGGTATTGGGTGATTTGGTGATGAACGAATTTACGGAGAAGATGGGTTTTAAGAAGGTTTGAAGTCAAGAGAAACATAGTTAGAAGAATGATTTTGTTCGAATTGAGTTTGTAATGCTTTCAGTGAAAAATTAGACAGAGATGGAACTGGTGGTTGTTGTTAAGATAGAGAGAAGACCGACAGTCAAATTTGAGAATCCAAGAGGGGATGAAAGAAGCCTGCTGCCGTGAGTGAAGACTAATGGAGCTTGGATGAATGAAATTGAATAAGAGGAAGATGATACTGCTTGTTAATGTGTGATTTTTATGTGATGAATTGGATGTATAGGTTATGTGTAATAAATCTCAACGGATAGCAAGACCCAAGCAGGCGTAGCCATAGACGCACGCCTAGAAGGCTAGAAACCAGGCGGAGCATCAGACGCACGCTTGAAGTGGGATTCAAGTGGGGCGGAGCCTTAGCATTATGCCCTGTTGATAGACACATTTTAGTGTCTAAATTGCACCTTAATTTCTAGTGAGTTAGTATTCGATTGTGTGTCTATTACGTGTTTTTATGCTTTTGTAGGTACATTAGAAGAATAAAGATTTGTGGAAAAATTGGCTCGAAAAGTGATAAAGGCACCCAAGGACAAGTGTTATTGACACCCCAAGAATGGATAAGGGACACCCTAGGATCGGCCGAGTCAACCCAGCGGGTCAACCAGGCGATTCAACCCAGCGAGCCAGCCGAGTCGACTCAGCCGGATCAGCCGATTCAGCTCATCGGGAAATCTTCTGGATTGATAAAATCAAATGATTCGAAGGATATTTTGCTTCTAGATTGTTCCAAATGATAATAGCAGTCTCACGCAAGTCATAAACATCAAAAGATCCCGTGAAATCAGTGTGTAAATCATGTATTTGGCCGGAATCATGATTCGATTAGGATTGGGATTTGTGGGCTGTTCTAGAGAGTTCTATTAG
>JAJJMC010008370.1:4258697-4274226 GCA_023531435.1 Papaver californicum | reverse complement strand
AAGTTCGAGAATCGAACCTCTTTCTACCACTATATAAAATCACATCACCTGTCAAGGAGGATCTCTAGCTTCACGCTTCATTCGGACGTTGATTTGGTTAACGCCTGACACTGGGTGTGCTCCTACTTTAATGCTTCGTCAGGGGGAATTTTGGGAGAACGCTTCATCAGGCGTAACTTTGGTTAACGCCCTGTTTTGAAACGTAACTCTAGCTGCACGCCTGCTTGTGGACGAAGACTTAGATGCGCGCCTAGAACGAAACGGTTAACTAGTTGTGCGCTCGACTATACTTCGTTTGGTCCAGAACTCAGACCATTTTTGGTCGTGAACAGTGTAGAATCCAGACCAAAGAGTATTTTTGCTTGCACCGTTGCGCTTGGGTTTTGACGGACCAAAGACCAAATATAGGTTTGGTCCGTCATTTGGTCCAACGACTATGGACGCTCTAAAAACCTTAAAACAGAAAAAAACAAAATAGATAAAAACCCAACAAACAGTACCATTCACACTCAACATGAATCAATTTATATCTCAACATAAATCTGAAAACTCATGACTTATATATCAAACCAATTTTATCTCTAATACATCAACCCTAATCAGACATATTAGCATCATCATCATAAAAACAATGAGATGAATCCAAGGGTTTTATTCAAAACACAAGCAAACAAGTAAGGAAGATGTAAAAAACTACATTCACTGTTTACATCGCATAAAAACCCAAAACCTTAATTTCGATCATACATGAAAAAACCCAAAACACAACCAAAACTCGAAACCATAATCATGCTGATTTCTGAAAAAAATTCAAAACACGATTTAAAAAAAAAAAGTAACAAAAACATCACAAAATCAGAGTGGGTTTTTGAAATAAAACGATTCAAAGTTAAGGTTTACAATTTGTACCTTTCCTTTATCTTGTTAATCTCTTGTGGTTTCTCCACCTCGTTTGATTTTCCCTCTATCATCTTCTAAATCTTCGACTGAACCCAAAATCAAAGTAAAAAAACCCAGAGTACTCTAACCCTAGATTTAGATAGAAAAAGTTAGAGACGGAAGATAGACTGATCAAGAACAAAGAACGAAATAAAAACGGGGGAGGGTAGGTTGTTTCTGTCGCTTTGTTATCTGGGAAGGGTACATACGTAAATTTAAATCTCCTTCTCAATCTTGATCGTTGATATAATCTCAATCTGAATGGCTACAGATTGACAAGGATAAAAATGTAATTACACTATCTGGCGATTTATCGTCTGGCAAAAAAGTATTTTGACCGTTTTAGTGGACCCGGACGGAAAAACTAATAGATGGGGTGGTTTAGAAAGTTCGAAAAAAATGGGATCATTTTATTATATCGGTTATTAATATAGGGGCATGTTGAAGTAATTCCCTTTTTTCATAATAGCAATCTATTTTTACTCCAAAAAATATAGCAAAAAAGATTCTTTCCCCATTCTCTCTTCACTCTTGTTATTCTAACAAAATGATTGACAAACAAAGAAAAAACCTTAGAAAAAAATCGACAGGCACAAGGTGAGGCCCAAGACCAGCCCTCTCCCAATCCTAGGATGGTGGATCCCATCCTTATATGTCTATTAGGTTCTTCTTTTGTTTTTTATTTATATGTATAGAATTGTTGTTCTTCTAATGCCTTCAACATCTTCAGTTAATTTTTCGTTCTTAGAAAATACGATGAGTTTTTTGCTGACAGTGACAGTAGGGATAGATCATTAAAATTGTTCTTGCTTCACGTTACATACGTATA
Organism: Papaver californicum; assembly: GCA_023531435.1. Lineage (NCBI taxonomy): Eukaryota > Viridiplantae > Streptophyta > Magnoliopsida > Ranunculales > Papaveraceae > Papaver > Papaver californicum. The sequence continues at coordinate 4,272,458 of JAJJMC010008370.1, read as the reverse complement.
ATAAGTGCTAATATATGCCGATTAAAAATAATATTGTTGTGTAAACTAAGGTTTTTGATGCGATTGAATTGACCACATAACTTAAGAATGTATATATGCCACATTTTTACTTTTGACTGATATAGCAAAAAATTAATGTCTTGAAATTAAGTTAAAATTGGCTTTTTAAAGAAGATTAAACTAAAACTGAGTTTTTAATTAAGAGGTTAGGTAGTATAATATAGTCATCTTATTTTCCACGAAGAAGAAAAAAATTATTACATGATGACGACAATGAAAGTACTACCAGATATGATGAAGATGAATTCAACATCTCCCCTCTTTTAGTTAGAACAACACTGACCAATTCTTATTTCCTGTGAAATTCAACCATTAGATTTTCCAAGCTCAAAATTCAGTCGTTGGATATAAACTAATTTTTCCATGTGAACTATTGACTACATTCGTTGGATTTCCTTAAAATCAATCATTGATTAATTTTCTCACATTTATAAAAAGTGTCATTCTTATAATAATCAAGTAAAAAATTAAAAACGTCACATCTTTCGAACTATATATCGGATTTTGGTAAACTTTATGTATTCGGAAAACCCTTAAATTTATCTATGCAATAAGTATAAACAAGAATATCAAATTTTTACTTTTTAACATATTTATTTCTCATTGTTATTTATTTACAGTTTTTCACCAAAACTTCAATAAACTTTGAGGGTAAAGGGAAAAACTAGCACTTGTATACGTGTAATGCATGTACACTCTCCCTGTGATTATAATTTGAGAACGACAACGAATAAAACAAGAGACAAAGTATTTTTTGTGTTTTAGTAAAAATATTATTGTTTGAAAGCAAATACCAAAACCGGATTTGGAATAGAAAAATCCTCCAATGAGGAAAGTCGTAATGTGCATCCTGGTTTTAGAGGAGTATACAAATTTGAACTTTAAAGATATTTGACTTTGTAATCATAAATAGTGGAAAAATAGTAATATGTTCGAACTTTCGTGTCAAGAAAAACCCAAAACGAATCTATTTTCCTTTGAAAGATGAACAGTCTTCTGTATATCACGCATTACCATCCCTTAGATTATTAACATATATTTATGAAAGAACCTCTTTATTCGCGAGTCCTTTTTGGAACTCTTCAAGTGTCCTTGATCCTTTTAACGATTTATTCTACTATTTGAGATTTTTTTGACGAACTTGGGAAACATCTCATTAAATAACCCAACTTAGTCAAACCCCCAAGTCCCCATGCCTGTCGACTCCTAATTGATATGGAGAATAAAATACGAAAAACCCTACTCTTGAACGACTTTTTTCCTTATGTGCAGATTTGTGTATATTGGTGGATTTTGGTATCCACATCAAATTTCCTGACTGTCCTAAAGATCTTAGTCTCTCCAATAGTCATGTAGATAGTGTTCATGGCATGGGTGACCTTGCGATGTATCTACATCTTCAATATGTATCTTTGAACTTTAGTCAGGCTAAGTGTGCATGTCTCAAGGTTGGTCCTTGAAATGTGGATCCATTCGAGGCGCGCACAACAACACAAAAATAACTTAGGTGATAGTTAGAAACTATCATCAATATATATGACAGTTTTGAAAAAAAAGTTGTATTGTCACCAAAGCCTCTGTTACAGAACGATGACCATAAGGTAACATCTTCTTCATAAATTTGTCATTGTTAACAACTTACGATTATTTTTTGCTAACTAAAATTGTCATTGCAAACACAACTTTTCACTGCAGACGTCTTACAATAACATTTTTTTAAGAAGACCTGTCATGGTAAACAATTTTTAGTATGATTCTTGTAAAGAATTTGTCATATGAACGGTACTAAGGTGACATTATTTTCATAAACCTGTCATAGCATATAACATGATAAAATTTTAAAAATTGTCATCTTAAACCCTTATTTATGATGATTTTGCTTCCTTTCACATCAGGTAAATAAATGGTCAATTATATAAATACAAATGCATGAAAAAAATAGAGGAACATATATTCATTTAAATAAAAATGTTTCTACAGACTCGCTTGTACAAATGGCTTTTACAAAATGCTAATAATATACAATGAGTATCAAATATCAAACTTTGTAAGCTACTCTACAAGATATCCTTTGCACAGTGACACCCATACATCAAATTCGATTCCAAAGCGACACTGCTTGAAAAAGACAACAAACTAGAAACAACACACTCTTGCATAGTGGTTCAAATTGAGAACTCAAAACACATAGTCAAAAGATGATTATACCTTGTGATTTCGTTGCGGAATGAGTATTTTCTGAGCAGGTTCGATATTTCTTAGGATGTATATTTTTGTTGGTAAGTGGTTAAACATTACCAAATCTTGCCTTGTCTTTATTAGCCGTTCAACATTACCAAATCTGGCCTTGTCATTGTTATTAATCAAAAAAAAAGGATGCCTTTTTCAATTTATCCTCAACTAACGATTAATGTTGGAGATAATGGGATGGGTCGATCAGCTGAAACAGAAGCAAAGTTGTGTAGGCCAGTATTTCATCTAGAGCATCCATCACTACATTGTCACAAGAAACTAAAGGCAGTACCGTTCATTCCAATGATAACTACAATGTACCTAATAATAGATTACTTAACACTGTCAGGATCTGGACAGAAGAACACAATTTTATGTATTCTACTTGAAAAATGACAGGTCCCATATCAATCACAATTTGTGAAACACAATATATATGCTATGGTATCTTTGATTTACGTACCAATTATAGGCATCTTAATTTTTAATACTTCCATATGATGAATTGGAGATATTTCTTTCCATATTCTTTAATCAAATTACTTGCAGTCATGCAGGAGTGAGCCTCGTCAGCGCACAAGAAGAAGACTACACAGTTAATACACATGAAAAATAATGCAAAGGGTTGAGAATATTTGAACATTTCAATATATAACTTTTATATATCCAAATTGACTGTATTCTACTCGAACTATCTAACTGCTTAATCTTTCTACAAAGAACCTAAGTTAACAATCCAAATATACATAGAGATCATACGGGGAAGAAATAATATATATCTTCACTTATGACATGATAAAAGCAACGTCATCCATTTATGCAGATACTGAGATACACACCTGAGCATGATAAGCTAGTTGCTCATATGCCAACCTTTTATCTAGCATTGATGCATTCAAAAACAAATCCAAGCTAAAATTTTATACTCTGGAATCGTAGGATAATCATTCGGTAGCCATTAAATAGCAAACACAAGCTCCCAAATATATGTGGAATGTTTGCACCAATAAATAAATAATGAAGTTCATGCAGTAGGCAAAACCATAATAGATTTAAAGATAAATGGGGAAACCTAGCCTAGTGCTTGAATGAAAAGTGCCTCCAAAATACCCCATGCATATTTTCAACAATCTCGATCTAAAGATGTAGATGTCATTTATTCGAAAGGGGAAAAACTATTTAGATTGAGTGAGATATAATATAAGCAAGTAAAAAACATATTTGATTTCTTGCGAGAGTGGCCAGTATACACCGAACACAAATTTCTAAGTATCTTGATGCTTATATCAGCAATTCAATAGCACCATTTTTAATCTCTGACGTTGCACTCCACAAATAATTTGTAATCATTCATCAACAAGAATTAAAAATGTATATGTAAATATAAAGAAACAACAAATCACTGCCAATAAGTTGACCAAGGCAACCATTCGAGAATACTCCTTTTGCTACCTTCCATGGTACTCATGGGAGTCATACGCAAAGCATTAGCCTATTATAATAACATAACAACCATCATACATACAATAAATAAAACTTCAACCAACAGAGCCAACATGTAGAACTTCGACAAATCTTGTCCCAATCATATCTCACTGTTCCCCAAATTTTCAGAATTAGCATCTATTGTCATGAACCTCATTCTTTTGGTTGATCTTCTGACCAAGCAAGAAGTAACTACATCAGAAGAAATTGAAAACTTGTTACTGCATCTACTAAGGCCATCAAATGTAGGAAATAAGCTTCTAGTACCAATTCATGAACTAGTTACTTTTACTGGCGCTATTACAAATATCTTACTAATAAACAAATAAAAAAATATAACTTTTAATAAGTTTAACTCGAAATCACTACCTCTTTTGATAGAAAAGTAGAAAGAATTTATTAGGTTAACATTGAAAAATTGGAGTACTTTTTTTTGAATAAGTCAATGAAAGAACAGTAACAACAAAAGACTGCCATATGCCTGAGTTACTCACTACTAAATTCTTCCTATCAACACAATTTCCTACTTACATATAATTGCAATAAAATAGCCACTACATCCCCAAATAGGTACAAACACTATTTAGAACGGATGTCGATTTGGTCAAGGAAATTTAATCACAGTTTGGCTAGTTATCAGTTCCATGTTGTGATAAAAGAAGACCATCATCGAAGTAGAACGTAACAAAAATTTTATTTTTATAAGAAATTATTTGAGAAGAACTATACCCTGTAGGTGAGTCTGCAGACACCTTGCTAATGGAATTCTTTATAAACTCGTGCAACATTATCCATATGTCTAAGGTTTCCGAACTCTATGGATTCTTTATGCCGTAACTTGAATCTGATTACATAAAATATTAACGTCAATGAGAGTTAATATCAGTGAAATTCGATCCATTACTGGAATTTTCCAATAATCTCTCTAATTCCACCATATAATTCAACATGATGTATCTGACAATCCGGCCACTAAGACTCTATATATAAAAACGAACACAAATATTTATTTAATAGAAATTCAATCGTATGAAAACCAAGATGAATTCAACCAATTTTGCAATGAGCTTCATGCAAAAAAACAAAAGAGCAATCCATATTAAAAAGGAAAGATGTATCTAGTTGTACACCAAAAAAATTGTACGTATCCGCAAATTCACAAAGTTCTGTTTCAACTCATATGCAAGCAGAGCACACTAGTGGGTCATGTATTACCACAATTGGTTTTTAAAAAGTAATACAAATAAAATCAGCTAAACTTGAGTAAAAAAAATCAGCTAAACAAAACCCTGGATACGCAAAGAAACTGAGATATTATGCAAAGAACTACATACACTTTTGACATAACAAATGGTCTACTATTATAGGACAAACCTTCCATATTCCATCATATCCATGGACCTTTAACTCGTTCTGTAACTCCAGAAACCTATCACCTCTTGCAAGTGGGAATAAAAAATACAAAGAAAAAAATCAAGACATAACCCAAATTTTGAAGTACTTCAGAAACATTCTATTATAAGCAATTTATAACAAGGGAAGCGCCATCTATCCAATCTCTAACATAAGCTAATAATGACAACTTTAACAGAAATTACAAGAAGAAAAAGGTTACAATCGGTAAAGCATTGATCATTGAGAACAGACAACATGAAAACCACTAATTTGTTTACCAATACACACTATAGTACCAATTTACTAATTGCTATCCAAATCACACCGCCAACACTTTAGAAATTTCAACCATCAAGAAAAACTTAAAAACTACCTCTGGGGATCAAATACAAAGGTCACACACATAGTGGATAACAAGCTTGAAATTCTGCAGACTCAACAATGATCTTGCTATTCAAAACTAGGGATTCATAAAAAAGAGAAAGAGATCTGGATAACAACCCTACATAGAAAAATCAAGATAAACCCAAATTGGAAACTACGGATTTCACTAAAAAGAATTGAAATTTTATACCTCGTAAGAAATCACATTTTTTTAATCTTCGCACCAACATCAAAAATGCAATCAACAAACTCAAGACCATAATTTTTCCTGAGAGAAGAATACGAGAGATTCTTATAGCTTATAATGGAGATAAAAGAGAGAGATTTAGAACTCGATTTTTGTACACAAGAGTAAAAAAATTTCAGAGCAAGAGCGGTAGATAGTGAGTGATCGAGAGATAGGGAATGAAGCAAAAGATGAAACCCTAGATTTAAGTTAAAAAGGAGACCCCAGATTTTGCTAAGAAAAAAACCATAAGAAAAGAGAGATGAGATCTGCTTGTACATAGGTTAGAATTGTTGAAAAAGATTAGTTTTTTCATCTCTAATGGAAATAAATAGAGATGAGTAATGGTATCGAGAAATTGTGCTTAAGCTTCTTCTTTTGCGATTTTTAACAAAAATGAGAGGCAGAGGTGTTGGTAGAGAGAGACCCACTAACAAAACAGACCATGACCAGTATATAATGACTAATTTAGGACTCAACTAAAAACATCATGCGTTTTGAGAATGCTTTATGGTTTATTTAATGAATAGTAGCAGTTTCAATCAGCATTGTCGCCGGAAATGGAAGTGGCATTGATTTAAGGAACATTTACTTATAAGTTTATACTTCGATAACAAATTTTATCTAGAACAATTATAATATCTTGAGAATAGTAATTTTACCTCATGGTACAATAACATTTTTCTACAAAAACTGTAATTGTATAAATGTCTAGTAACAGTTGAAAGTTGTCACGTTTTTCTCCTCAAATCAGTGTGAGTTTTAGTAAAAACTATTACATATATATCATATCCTATTCTTTTGTGACAGTTCATTCGTGAACTGTCATGGTTTTGAATTGTGAACTGTCACAACTCTCATATTTGTACTACTGGCTTATGTTTTGGTTAGAGTATATACTACCTTGTGGTATTATTTTTAAGGGAGGAACTACACCATGTCTTCCTCAGGCTTAAACCAGGTCCAAATAATTTTTTTAGTCAACAAAGGTGGTGAAATTGTAGCCCATTCCAGCCAAACCCAACTAAAATATTTGTGAAGCCCATATACCATAATACTCAGACATCTCACAAGGGTTCCCAATTTCACAATCATCATCGAACGTGACAAGCGATTATTATCGTAATAATATGATGATGAAACTTTAATATCAGAGCAGTATGATACAAGTTACCGTCCCTGACGTATTCCCGGGTATCCATAGTGAGGTGCTAGCAAACCTAACAACGCATAGCATTCAAGATGAGTGAGAGGTGATCGGTCCCAAAGACAGGAGTAGTCGGATATCAGCCACCGTCCGTGATGAATTTCCTAGCGAACTCAAGGTACTATGTCAAGATCAACAAACTATCCTCCTCAGATGTTATGAACTACTCAAAATAATTAGTAATCATCTTTAGGATGAGGACAACAACTATCCTTATCAGAAGATATGAATTGCCTTTAAATTACTATCTTCAAGTCTCATTAGGGACATAAAATGGCATGCAACAATCGCCTATTTATTTCTCATTAGTTGATATGAATTAGCTTGCCAAACACAAGGATAAATTATTTACTTTTTTCGCACATAATGAACAATCTTACAAGATGACATGAATCGCCTCAGAAAATGATAATCATCTCTAATTAGTTAGTATAAAATGCGAAGCAACAACCAACCTTTTCAAATAATATGAACAACCTCCATCATATTTGTTGAACCGCAAAGCAGATGCCAACGTACCCTTTTCTATAGCTCGAAGGGATCAAATGCAGTCGTAGTTTGTCATATTTTTATTAGATGGTATGAATTGCCTACAATAACAATAAGTATCTCTTTTTATATGATATGAACTACTTTGTTTAAATAACAATCAACTCTTACGTAAGATAGCATGAACTGCTTAGATAGTATGGATAGAATATATCCCTTACTTGTCACATAACCAGATATTTTATAATTATCGGATACCCCTGTTAAGTATATAACAAACAATAGAATTGTATCAAATAACTAATAAACTTTCAAGATATAAGTCTATTAAAATCGGATCAGTTAATAAGCACTTCCAAAATAGGAAAAAATATATTAATTTAAAGGCAGTAGCCCTAGCAAGTATGCAAACGCAAACATGGAGGGAAAATCCCCAAGTATGAATCATACAGATCCAAAGTCAATATCCTGATTGAATATGAATAAACAAAACTCTTATTCACTAAAGCTCTGAATGTTTAATAGGTATAAATTTCTCATACTAACTCAGGATATATTCATAGATGTTGAACAAAGACAATTTACAAGTATATTGGGATGAATATACTATGATATCTCTATTTAGAAGAATGGTTTAAAAATTAACAAAAATTCAGGTTCCACTACCCCAAAGGTAATTCAATACACCTCAATATAACATCTCATGAAAATAAAAACAAAACTCCAACCTCACATAGTAAATTCCTTAAATTCTACACTGCTACCTTAACCACTAAATTATCATTACAAGTCTATATATACTCATCTTCAAACAAGTCCATATGCTCATTATATACCATGAAACATTGCATTGACTATATATAAGGTTGTCACTGCTTTATGTTAGAAATAGTCGCACACCACCTAGATCCTCTGTATTTATACAGTTAATAAGCCTTAGAAAACATTATCCATGCAAGCCGGTTTTCGAGGATTTGTTAGATCGATGGGTTACTAGGATGGTAACAGAGCCAGTCACATTTAGGTTTGGTTGGTGTGCGTGGACTCCGTGTTTTAGTGTTCAATTCCGTGTGTATGGGTCACAATCCGTAGACCACAATCTGCATGCAGTAGTTGGCGTGCCGTAATCCATGTGCTACAATCTGTGTACCGTGTTCAGTGTTATTCTGTGTGTTAAACTCGACCCATCTCTATTTTGAGGAGGGGTGTTAGAAATAACCCCACATCACCTAGATCTTATATATTTTTGAAGTTAATAAGCGTTGGGCAAGCCGGTTTTCGTGGATGACTTTTCGAATTCAAATTTCACTCAATCCTGAACAAACACGAGCACTGATTAACGTAATATTCTTTCTTGTCTTCACTTCTAACAATATTTTAATCTTCCTAAAATACCAACCCGTTGAAACGATAACAAATCCCTTTTCTTCAAATGTCTTTTCACTTAAAAACCCATGGGCCTAACTATCCTTGAAAACCAGCTTGTAAGGATAGGGTTGCCAAAGGATTATTAACTTCATAAACATAGAGGATCTAGGTGATGTAGGACTATTTCTAATAGTTTCTAAGGCTTTACAAGATTCAGTCACAGTATATCCACATCCTTCAGTTGCAAATGGTATTTGATTATCTTTCAACTTTTATATAGCTTTATAACTCAAGTTAACACAACATATTCAAAAATAAAAATATTCTAATGGTTCATTGAAAATATATACACATTACAACACGGCTGTTGTCAATGCTGACGTACAAAAATTCACTCATAATTCTCCCACACTTTGGGGTACCTAAAATAATCGGATATTCTTGAAAATTTTACAGTATATTTTCTACAAGGTAATAAAATACGATAAATGGATAAAGATAGATAGCGTAAACACTTGACTTTCCATGGTTTTAACTCAACACATTGCAGTCTCGGTTTATCCAATTTTTCCAGTAGTAAACGTGACTTGATCTTCTTGAATTTTTTTTTATCGTACATCCAACACACAACTAAGTATTACATATATAAATTTTATCATAATCCAACCACTAGATCTCAAAATATCAGTAAAAGAAAAACAAACATTTTGGGAATTATCAAATTGTTGTAAACAAGATCTTTAAACTCGAATTATTCATAAAAATTCTGAACTTTCTACAATCAAACAGATATTAGAGTAATTCATGATACAAATCAAAAACCCATTTCATCAATTGCAACAAAATATGATTTAGGTTTAAAAAACCCAATTTCGAATCATGAACCCTAATTCCCAATTAACTCAATTGAGTTGTGTTTTAGGGGTGTTGATGGTGGATTTTTGACAAGGAATATAATTGTAAAATTTCCCTCTGCCCAGCAGCAGAAACATAGAAATATTCGCGTATGTTTCTAACTTTGTATCAAAATATGAATTATTGTATCTTTACATATATTCCGTAAGAGAATTAAGAATAAAATGTCTACAAATAACGATAAGAATTCTATATTGATCCCGTAGCCTCTCTAAATATATATAATATTTATACCATATCGAACTAGTCTCAAGTCGCATAACTTCTATGGCTGAATTCCTTGAACTTGTCTCGAATGTGCATCAATGTACGGACAACATCCAAATAAGTTATATTCTGATAATAGATGATGCATGATCCTCGAAGACGCATCGTAGCTTAATGGCTTGTTCTCAAAGACATATCTCAATTTTATGATAAGTCCTCAAAACGCAGCCTAATTCCATGACCAATCCTCAAGGAAGTGTCATATCTCAATGACCGAGCCTAAAGGACGCGTTGCAATTAAACGGTCAATCCTCAAGGACGCGCCATGGATCAACATCCATCCCTCGAGGGAGCGATCCTGAAAACTCTTGCTGCTCATTGAGGACGCGTCATGGCCTAATGGATGGTCCTCGACGATGTGTTCTATGACGTCTCAAATATTTATTCGGGTTTAACTAAACCCGGTATGTGTACCAAATAGATTATCCCTTAGTAATATTAATATGCATAACTAGTAGATGTGTTAGAAATCAAATTTAACATGTCTGATACATGGCTAGACAAAAACAACCAGGGAAACTTCTGTCATTTCTATACCGGTGATAAAAACAAAGAAAATCACCATCACTTTTCTCCCTTTCCCTTTCTCTGCGACTCTCTTCTTCTTTTCATTTTTTCTTCGTCTCCCCTTTCTCTATAACTGAAAACTAAAAACGAGATCAATGAAAGTTTGAGCTTGGAAATCCATCACGGTGGATGGTGATGTGATTCCGTTTACTTTGAATTGTACTGAACGAATGGAGGTAGGGGAAATTCATCTTTTGATTTCAGTCTTTCCATCTTCAAGCTCTGATTTAATCATACAAGAAGTTTGGGTTGATTGTTGAATGGAAATGATCATTCTACATGTTAATTTGATATTCTAATGATTCATACTAATTTGAATATTTTTGAAAATAAAATTAGGATTCTTATAAAAATATGGGGCATTTTGCCAAATCTGTTTACAGTGTCAAATTCGTGGTTGATGGTTAAATAAGGGGTTTTGGCATTTTTATTCTTCTTCCCATTTTTCGTCCATTTTCCTTTCCTTTCTTTCTCTGGAGATTTTTCTTCTTTCCTAAGATTTTAGAGAACATAATTGAAATCTCATAATCCATGGAGATGTAGTTACTTCAAGTTGTTGAGTTCCTGATGACGTTCATGCCGGATGATTTTATAAATGGTGTAGAGGAAGTTTTGTTCTTCACTTAGGAATTTGATTTGTGGCAAGTGGTTCTCACCTAATTGATCCAAATGATTCTCATCAATTTGTGAGTTTGTGTACCGAGATAAATGCATGTTTGATTAGATACTTTACTTTAAATTCTTCGTTAAATTGAAATTATAAACAAAAAGAGATAAATTAGCGTTTATATCAATTTTGGGGATTTTTTCCCATTTCTGCTTATAGTATACTATCTAATGCTTGACTAATACTTGAACGGATATCTAAATCTAAGTTTAGTAGTGGTATTGAGTTATATTTTTCACTTGCTTGAAAAGCCAGTGTGAATAAGCTTAATTCTGATAATGGTACCTCCTTACAAGTTAAGAAGATGGGTGTTTTTTTAACTCCTTGAAATTGTGTACTATCCAATTGGGTTATCACTTGTTCCGCTTCTTGCTTTGAATTGCTTCCATGATGAATAATCATAAATTCAAGTTTCCAGAATTCAAAGTTGTGTTGATTGGATCATATGCATGTTATGGACTGTCTCGTATGCATTTAATCATAAATGGTTGTGTATAATTCTGTTTTCATGTCGATGTCGAGCATCCGTTACTAGAGTACAGCATCTCCATCTTCATACCCTTAAATGCCTTGAAGACATGTCTTGTTAAAGTTTATATGACATCTCTCCTTTTGAGTTTGTTTTGGAACTCTTGGGTACTGGTAATTACATATGTAACCAGCCATTAAGTGTGGTGTGAATTTATTTGTACTGTCACCACTTTATAATTACGAGTTTTTGATTCATTTATATGTCTCAATCGGACCTAAAGCAGGGTCCTATAGTTATGAGATAGTATGTATTGGATAAGTCCCCAACCTAGCCTAAGTGAAGTGCACACTACTACCACAGTTCTTATGAAATCTGTGTGCAGTACTTATGTGCTACCAGTTATCTAATTTGTGGCTAAATGTATTAAAGTGATAACTTGTGGTTTTGGTTTAGCTTACTGGTTAATTTGAAGTGAATGCATATGGTTGGATTGTTGACATATTTTTCTTTTACCTACGGCTATACGATCTGTAATTATTGCCGACACTGAATCAACAAGAATTTAAACAGTGAAGTAATCCATTTATTTTTAGCGGATTTTATTGTATCCACGTTGTGGTTCAAATTGATTTGATTGATATTAGTTTGAAAACTTAGACTGAACTAGGATTGTTGTATTGTAGTTTGAATCGAATCTGCAGGTGAAAAAACTATAAGAGGAGCTTAATATAACAAGGAAAGTTATACCGTTCCACACCGGCAACACTACACATTAAGTGTTTGCTAAAAAGCCTGAAAGAAGGGGAAAATGGTAAAAGTTCTTCCTGTTACTTTTAATGGTACTAGAGAACTATGATGATGTTTTTGATATTCAAGCACAATGGTTGGTACTAATATATCATGGCTATTTATGATAAGAGATGTCATTGGACTATTTAGAGTAGAGAATTTGTTCCGAATACTGCGAAATGCTATTGCTAAAAATGTTATTCATTTTTGCATTTCTGATGCTCTCTTTAGTGGACGGTAATAAGTAATCTTGTTTGTACATCTGAAATTCTCTGTGGTGTTGTGTACTTGGTGATTTGGTGTCTACCACCACTTGGCATCGTCATTGGTGTTTACTGAATATACATACACTTTGGTTAATTGTTATACATTGATGATGTTTGTTGTTTCCGATTTGTTTATTGATACCATTAAATGCTTGAAGTTATACATGAACCGTTATTTAGGAGTTGAACCTTAATTTACCACTATGCTTGATTCAATATGATTAGTTGTGGTTTGATATAGAGTGAGCTAGGTAGACTATATATGGTTGAATTGCCTAAATAAAAATTTTAAGTTCCATTTTGTCACAAGAAGAGTTAATGGCCAGCTTAGAAGTCAATTTGGTTCCGTTAATGCATATCATGGAAATGGGATATCTCTTTTCTTACTGTTATATACACTTAGCCATTATTATTATTTTTTTAATACTTTGTTTAGAATTCAGTACGTAACTAGATAAAATAGGGTCTTAATTAGTCTTGTTGTTCGTGTGGGCATTGATTTAGCTCAAGTTACTTTCTTGATGTTTGTATATTGTGCTTGGGAATTCTTATAAACTTATTAATGTGGTGATGTGGTTCCTTGTGATACTGTTGGTGTTGTGATGGGTCAGGAATAGTTGTTGCTATGCAATTCATACTATCCATTATAAGAGACAATTGCTACCTAAAAGGAATAGTTCATATCATCTAGTGAGAGATAGTTGATATTATTGTTCATAGTTCATACTATCTAAACAAAGTAGAAGCCGAATTGCGCTTGATCCCTACGAGCTACGGAGAGGGTGCGTAGGCAGCCTGTCACAAGGGTGCACCAAATGGCTCAACACATGGCTAACTCACCCTTATGCACCACCTTGGCTAGCCCCTTTGGCTAAATGGCTAGCCTCCCATTCTAGAATCTTCTCTCATTTGTCCTTTTCTTAGCACATTCTAGAATAGTGTAGATATTTGTGGATAAGAGTGGAATAATCT
>JAJJMC010008370.1:4232825-4258687 GCA_023531435.1 Papaver californicum | reverse complement strand
ATAATCCAACAATTCAAGTAAGAGAGTAATACAAACTTAATTCTCTCATTCAATCATTCTCTCTTGTTCTTGAGTGTTCTTGAGCGTTCTTGAGTTTCTTGTGAGTTTTGATCTTGAGTAGTTAAACAAAGTTGGTTAAACTTTGTTTGGGAGGCTGACTTGTCTAGTAACAGAATTCTAGACAAGTGCCGCACGGAGTAAAGTCGAGGCGAAGGACCAACCCCGTGACAAGTCGCTCTGCGGTTCAACACAAGGTTGTTTATATCATCTGAAAATGTTGGTTGCTGCGCGACAGTTCATACCATCTATTCAGAGATGATTGGAACCTTCGTAGTAAATAAATATATATATATATAAGTATCTTTTGTAAGAGGTAGTTGCAGTACTGATTGTTCATGCTACCTAGTGAAGAGATGATTGACGTTTTCCAGTTCATATCGTCTGATATAAATGTAAGATAGAGATGATTGTTGCCTCTTCAAGGTAATTCATACATCTGATAACTGTACAACCCACGTGTAAGACAAGAGATGGTTATTACCATTCGAGGTAATTCATATCATCTCTCTTGGCACGGGAGTTAGGCAATGGTTATTATCGTACGAGGTAACTCATATCATTTGAGAGGAATATTATCGTATGAGGTAACTCATATCATTTGAGAGGAATGATTGTTGTTTATGATAACAATTAATACGATTGATTTGGAAATGATTACTAACTCTTTTGAGTAGTTCATCTCATTTAAGAAAGATGGTCTTTTGAGCTTGACCTAGTACTGTGAGTTTCTACGCCCACTGGGGCTCCCATTTACGGGTGGTTACTTGGAAGACCGTTAACTATAACGGTGGCTGGTATCCGACTACCCCTGACACTGGGACTGATCACCCCTCACCCTTTCAGTACCGTGTGTGTTGTCAGGCCTGATGCAGCTCCCACCTACGGGTGGCTACCTGGAAGACCGTTAGCTGTAACAGTGACCGTTAACTGTAAGGACGACAAGAGAACCTCACAGTAGAAGCGATGAAAATCATTTGTCGGACCCAATGACCCTTGCGAGATTGTGGACTCTTTTGGGATCCCTGGGTATGCGGTATAGGACGCATGCTCAGAAGATCTTAATTAACTTCACAGCGGACCTTATGGATTTCTGAGCATTATGGTATGTGATATATGCTCAAAGAATTCTAATCCTCGAATTAATGAGATTTTTGTTCAACAGTCTTAGTATCTAAAGTTGGTGTTTTATAAGAGATGCTTGTTACCAAGTGTGGTAATTCATATCATCTGTTGGTATCGATAAATATCAGAAATGATACCAAAAACTGTAAAGCAGTTTGACGGATTTGATGACCCTCGAAATAAGAGCTAAGTTTATATGCTTATACAACATTTGGGGAAATATCAATTAATATTTGCTTGGTAAAATCGATTACATTTGCTTGGTAAAATTATATTGGTCCGAAAAATTAGTAATGTTGGCTCATCGAGTGGCGTATCGGGAAGTTGGAGTCTTCCAATGGGCCGAAACCCGATCCGTTAAAAGCGAAAATTTTCTGGTCCATCACACGTTCTTAAGTTCGCAGCGCTGGCATAACACTAGCAATTTCACAGCGCCCCAAGGGGATGTTACCCAAGGGAGCTTCTTAATTTCATCTTCGATCCTCAAGGACACGACAAGCAAGGTATGTCAGGTCCTTAAGAGTACAACTAGGCTTTGCGACCGGTCTTTGAGGACATGACCTAGCTTTGCGATCTGTCCTTGAGAAAACGTCATGATCTTGATGCTGGCGCTACAATTCCTCTTGGCACTATCCTATTGCTAGCGCCACACCTCTCATGGTGCTATCCTGTTGCTAGCGTCATGCCTATCCTTAGCCTATTCTCAAGAGCAACCAATCAAGCCTATCATGTTTTGTCCTTGAGAACTCATGCGTATCGTTGAATTTGAATGCTTCCAAATTCATGCCATGCTACTTTTAAGCTAGTAAATGACTACTAACTTACTATTTTACTATATCTGACACTGGTCACTTTACTTAGTTACTTAGTGAACTGAGCAACCAACATCACTAATTTAGTAATTTATTGACTTAACTTAACCAGAATAGTAATAGTGCATGACTTCATTATTTTTTTACGAGACATCAAATACATCACATGAGGGGATTCTTATTGGGGTATTAGTTTGGCGGTTTACGGCAATGTGCGATGTGGAAACACATCCACGACGAAAAGGTAATAAGTAGTGGGACGGTTAAGATCAGTTGACAGGATGAGGAATAGTGGGGCATACAGTCCTCCTGGCTTATCGGAAATGACTCCACTACAATCTCCACGATTATCACTTTTTCATCTCTCAAAACCTCTACAACTTACAAGAATATAATGTGTATACAACAACATTATATAATAAATGGCTTCATCTATTCGAAACAAGAATTAAGAACATAACAAGATCTATCTCAGAGATAATCCAGTTTATAGTCATAAATTTAGTTTTCAATTACACATTACCACTTTCTCATCACACAGTGATTTCTCAACCTTCTTTGCTTCCTTTCCTTAAGCTCAACCCATCGTCTCCACCTTTGTGACCGAAGCAAGTCATGAACTGCCATTTATTGGTTTAGGATCTTCTTGTTCAATTTTGATCTCTTGAACCTACATAAAGTACTATTTTCAGTAGATTTGTTTTTCACCCTAAAATATAGGGTAAAAAAATAAATTGGTGAAATGGTAAATCATAATGAATATAAGAGAGATCAAAATCGTATAAGACTAGCCTAACCCAAGAAATGGACGGTCAAGCTTTGCTTTAGTCACAAAGGAATGAGAAGGGTTGATCTTGGGGGAAGGAAGCAGAGAAGGATAAGATCGGAGCTCGGTGAGTTCTAGTAGGAGAACTCCAATCTCTGCGATAGAGTTCAAGTAGAGAAGATGAATTAGTTTAGGATAGCTTGATGAACTTCCATAAACTTGTTATCTCTAACTCGTGTGTTTTTTTAAGATAGAATAAGTGCTCTTTTTAAAGTGTTTGAACTCTTGATCTCGTAAGAAGTGGAAGAGATGGAGAGAAAATAAAATGGAGAACACGGTTGAGAACATGCCCATTTATTAGTGCTAAAATTCTTGAACCGTAACTCACGTTATGTCTGGGAGAATTCCCATAACCGTAATGCTCATTATTCCCTCTTTTAGTAACACCCCAGTTAATTCCTTCTCATCGTGAGTGTTCAGTTACACCTCATAAGCTTTAGACTGCTACATCAATTTCCCAACGAGCATCCCCCTGTGACATGTTTGATGTCTCGTATATTATGTAAGAAAGCATAGACAGACGTTATGAATTCTAGCTAAAGAATATAAATCTTTGCAATGGAGTTCAAGTAAAGAAGATAAAATTATTTATGATCGTCAAAATCTACTCTGAAAATTCCAAAAGTTTTGCTCATAAAAGAGGCCTTCGACACAAGTCTTTAAAAAAAAGTTTTTTTTTTGTTAAAGTACTTTCATCAAACCCTTAGTTTATTTTTGATTTTTAATTTTAGGGTTTCTGATTTTTTTTTGTTAGGGTTTTTTGTTTGGATAAAATCTTTTGGTTTTAATCTGTCTCAATAAACTAAAACCAATTACCGAGAAAGGGTGTTTTCTTCTTCTGACATATAATCATTTGTATGAAAATTTTAATGCTGGTTTAATGCCTGGCTAGGTTTTGATAGAATATTAAGATAAATGTTTTCTTTCTTGTTATTCTCATTTTATTTCTTCGTTTGGATTCAATTTGCTGGTTTTCATAGAAATTTTGTAGATCTTTGAAGAAATTATGGATAAAGGTTATACATACATATATTCAGAAGAAAAAATTATGAAGGTTCCTATGGAGTTTAATATAGTTTTCCAGAATTTTTGCTTCCCCACATAGTAAGTTTTTTAAAAATCCAGGTTTTCATGTTATGAACTAGTGATATCACTGTTTTATATTTTAATTTTATTTATTGTTGTTTTTTTCTATATTGCAGATGGAAACGATGTTTTGTCATCTTTAATATATGTTTTTTTTATTCTGTGGTATGTTCAATTTACTTGTCAATTAACCCCCTTTTAACTCCACCATTTGTAAAAATGTTGGTCCCAAGCAGGGATATAGGAGGTGGGAAGATGAGAACTTCAATAATTGCTCACTTTTTTCCATATTCAATCTTTTGTCGGTGAACCAGATGATTGTCGGTCTGCATATAATTGACCCGCTTTAAAGTTTGTCTTATATATTGTTTTCTTTACTTACAAACTCATTGTTTATTTTTTGCAGGCAAACACGGAGATGCTCATTAGCATTTGGGATATCACAATCAGAAGGAAAAGGTGTTCTAAAGAGATCGATGCTTGTCCTTTGTACTGATTTGCTCATTTGGCGGGATATTGCATTATTCAGGTAAGATACACAGATATTTAAGGAAACTGAAACTCTGTTGGTTTGTAATAAAAAGGCACTGTGACGCCTGTCACTCTCATTTATTTTACACCTTACATTTTATTTTGTAGGAATACACAACATCTTGTTCTGATATCCTGAATAACTCTTTAAGGGCAGGTATATAGGATCTATCTCACTCTTATTGCTCACTTTGTTTCTGAACTAGTGGTCTTACTGTACTCATGCAATGAATGACTAAATTATTATCTTTTTAGCAGTCATATTACAATATAATGTTTCTTTGTTTGTGATTGTCCAATGGCAGTTCCATCAAGTTATTTTTATTTCTTAGAAACCAAGTTATTTAAGTAGAATGTTTTTGTTTTCTGAAAGTTTTTGGACTGATTTCCTTTTAATGAGTGAGTTTGTTTTGAATAGGATGCCACATTGAAGTTGTCATTTGTGGCAGCAAGGAGAAAAACAATTAGAACAAGAGATATTGGTCGAGTTGAAGAGCTGAAGTGTTAGTTATGTAACAAGATTCTCTTGGACAATGCATTTGTAGGTTTTTGACCTGGATAACAAGCGTAAAGGACACTATCTGGGAAGACTGTGCTCGAGAAGCTCGTGTAATTTGAAAATGTTTCCCCATATCTTTTTGTGTTTTAACTGTTTTGCTTACAAGTTGTTCCCTTGCAAATAAAAATAATTGGATGTAGTAATACTAGCTCTTGAGACTCTAAAATGTCTTGTCGTTGTTGGAAATTGAGCTCGAGATATACTTGTTGCCCAAGGACTAAAGCATGAAGGTGGTAATGAAAATATTTTGGTATATTGTAGAACCATCCATATATTGAAACCTCTGTACTTCTATTATTGATGTTGGTGTATTTACTAATACTCTATGGTCGGTCTTGTTGAAGTGTTTTTTGGTCTTCTTAGTTGGAAGGATGGAGGAGGTAATAGACTTTGTGCTGAGATGAAGTGTAATGAGTCTGAGGCTTCTGTCGGACTATTCTTGCAATTGAGGTACTTGTAGTGTCTGTTTTTTTAACTTTATGCGTGATCTAGACAATGTAAAAAATCAAGTCATAAATTTCATTTGGGTGTGTTGAAAACCATGTTCAAGCTTTTCTTTCAAATATAGTTGTATTCACTTGATCTTACGAGCTTAGTTCTTGTTTAGTAATTGTAATTAAGGATGACCTTATTAAAACTTTTTTGGTGGAAGAAGCTATCATCTTTAGTGAATAGACCATTCAGATAAAGATTTTTCTCTTTTGTTATCTTAGTTTAGATTAGATTTTGTAGATTTATATGTGTGGATAAAGACCTAGTAGCTGACTTAGTGTTTATCGTGAAACTATAATTATTTGAAGTGGGAATACAAAGGCCGATGTGTTCCCTGAATCACTATATGAAAACTATTATATTTTGGTGTCAGACAGAAAGAAGATAAAAAAGCCCCTGACTGAAGTTTTTAATAGTCTTGCAAAAGATTAGCGGTGGGGAGAAGGTCTTTAGTAGTAGTTTGCAACTGCATTATGCACATGCAGAACAACTTCACCAAAAATTATAGAGCTACACCGATGGATTCAAAGTCTATGCACTATGGTTCTTCGGTATACTTGTATGTATGGTTTCTTTGTTTAAAATACTTAATGTTGGCATCTGTCTTTCACAATGGTTCTGTGAGTGTTATTGAGGGACATGTAGGTTAACACAACTTGCTATTCTGAATATAGCTAAAAGTATCTGGTTGTGTCCTCTCTTACGACCCGAACTAGATATTGGCGATGTAGCCGTTACCCTGAGTTGCAGTCGTATTATATTTTCTTAAAAAACCCATTGTAGTTACCGAAAATCTGGTTTCAGCAGCTACAACCAAGGTGGTGGATTGAGGTGCTATTGTGGTCACCAAATTCACGATCATCCACAACCAAAGATCCAAACATGATATAATACGATTAAAACTGAATTTAAATCAATCACACACAGGAGATTCAACGTGGTTTGGCAACGAAGTGCCTACATCTACGGGTAATGAGAGTTGATGGTTCTTATTAATTGTGGGGTTACAGTGGATTGAAGATCATCCTATCTCAAGAACATTTTCTGGAGAAGAAGAAGAAGAGGAGAGAAAAGATCCAGAAAGTAGAATTTGGGAAGAACCCCAAAAGTCCCTTTCTCTTAGGTTACAGAAGAAATGATCAGCCAAAAGTCCCTTTCTCTTTCCTAGTTTTCTGTTTATAAAGGAAAGAAAAACGATTGGATTACAAAGTTGTCCCTATTAGTAAGGTGTGTGCTTCATCATTTGACTCCGCCACGTGTCAATATTGTCTCTCACGTGTCGAGAGGAGTCCGCCATGTGTTGAAGAAGATACACATCATTTTTCTTTGTGTTGATGAAATCTGCCACGTGGCCATATTGATCTTATCCAAGACCAAGGTGAACATAAAAAGGGAAGAAGTAGAAAGGGTAGGAGGAAAAGCAAAGAAGGAGGTGCGTTCTGCTAGGGGTTAGCCAAGCGTACAAGAGTTGGAATAAAAGAGGAGGAGGAGGGGAAGTGTGCACATGAGAGAAATGAGAGAGAAGGAGGAAGAGACAGTATAAGATTTTTGGCACTCACACCCATGTCGCACTCTTATTACTTCTTATGTTACCTTTATGTATTATAAATTATTTTGCATATGTTGATAATCATGCACCCTCTTTCAGTTGGCCTAGCTTTCAACTTTCTCCCCCGTGGGGTAAATTTTTTATAAGCAGATTTATTGAGTCTTGTTTTCGTTGGGGTAAACTTTTAATAAATAGATTTTCTGAATCTCTCTTGTTTTCTTCGTAGGTCCATAGGTCTGTGCAAACCCCTGGGAACAAGCAAGACTTGGCAGAATCTCAGAAAGAACTTGTTAAGCTTAATTAATGTGCAAAAAGAATTTTCGACTGCAAACCACTTAACCCCCACCCATTTGCTCCATTCGTATCTGATTCCAAACAACCTGACAGTAAACAACAACTGGATTCTGGAAAACCAAATTAATATAATACAAATTGTGTTGGGATTTATTTCTGGTCTTACTTCTTAAGAAAATATAGAAGTTTGGGTATTGGATATTATTGCAGCCATAATAGTTCAAATGTACATTGTAATATGTGAATTATTATGAAACTGCGGAATGGTATTAAATTAAAATCATCATAAGATATTTTTTTCCAGTTACGCATTAAGTATTAATAAAAGAAGGCACATCATGTTTTCATATTCTCTTTGAGCAGTTAAGTGTATTTATCTTTTTGTTCACTGTAACAATATGCAACTTATGACTTCCTATTTTGGGTTTAAGGAAACATATACTATTTATTTTTTTTAATTTTTAAAAGGGGTGGTGTTTAGTAGAATTGAAGAGGCTCTGCCCATAATGCATTCATTAAGACCAGATTTGTTTGCGAAAAGGAAACAAAGCTCATACTTTTAACTATATATTACCAATTTGCCATTGGTGTGGTAGATTACTCATACCCTTTTTTAAAATAAAATGTCATTTCTTGCTCTCTCTCAATATTAGTATTATTTTGTTACACAATTTATGAGGATAATTTACAACATCACTTATGTAATCCATTCCTTCAGCAGATGGTGTCTTTTAAGTTGTAATAATATTAATCCATTTAACAAGTTTTTAAACAAGATAACCTCAAACTGGTGTCTAATAAAACCTACAATTCGGACACACAAAGCAGTCTCCAAAGGGCGTAGCTATATGACACTCTACACTTTGGACACGTAACAATTGCTTAACGTGGTCATATATTGGTCTATGGACACGCAACAATAACAAACACAAAATAGGCGTGGCTAAATGGTGTATTTTGGCAACACTATTAAAAACGTGTCTTTAATGGATCCAAGGGACACGCTAACCGAGTTAACGTGGCTAAATGGTGCGTTTTGGACACGCACTGGGGAACGTGGTTTTCAATGGACCTAACAGACACACCAAAATTCATTACGTGGCTAAAAGCACTAGTAATGGACACGCTAAAAACCAATGGCGTGGCTATATGATAGATTTGTGACATATACACCCCAAAAATAAAAAACGAGGCCAAAAAAATTTATTTTACGTGTCTAAAGACCATTTGTGTACTAGTGTACCTACTCAAAATCCCAAAAGAAAACCATAAATGTATTTTATAAAATCATAAAACTATAAAAAAATCCTTGAAAGATGGCTCAGTCCCTATAGAATACTCCTTCTCCAACCTTCCAAGATTCTCCATCGCAAGATCCAATTCTTGGGAAATCCTTTCGACCTCTTTTCTAGCCTTGGTCACCGCCTCCAGATTAGAAAGTTCTCCTACTTCAGCAAAATTTTCTCACATGGATCCCATACGATGACGGACCCACATCACATTCATACCAAAGTTCTCGGCGTTATTCACATCATATTCCCATGAACTGCATCAGAAACTTCATTTCGAGGGAGTGAGATCATCTCTTGTATGATGGACAACAAGGTGGACACACCTCGTCCTAAAGTCCTGTAATTCCGGAGATTATCTACAAAGAAGTGGCCAAAATTCTTCCATATATTTGTATATAAGTCCGCGTAGGTGGATAGAACAACAAATCCCCCAACACGCAAGTACCCAGGAAGGGTTTTGCTGGAGCCAAAGTCAACATCAATACCTGCACCAGGATACTCCATGGAAGCACTACCCTAAACAAGCATGCAAGCAGGATCCTTCTCATGATTTTAGTATGAGATAGGGAATTATCTACATCGGTATCAACAATAATTCTTGTTCCTTCACTATCAAGCTCAACTCTCAGATTTTTATCGTTCTCCCCCTAAAAATAGAGATGATACGTGCAAATTGAGTCAGAACGTCTCAAACCATGAAACCATACAAATTGTTATACATAATCATAAACATTGTATACATTCATTACAAAATGTTATTCGATAGACTATATGAGTTGGAGCAATCACAATACGTTTTATAAAAAACACCTCAAAAGCAATTTTCACTACCTCTCGGAAACCCTGAAGATGACAACAATTGTGATGAATCTGGGCATGGTTCTTACATCAAAAGTTTTACATTGGATTCTAATACAACGTGTTAAAAGGGCGCATCAATTGGACAAGTGAGCTAAGAGTTATGACATAAACGACTCACAGAGTCGAGTCTGAAAACTGTCAGGATATTCCTGGATACTTCCTGAGTTCTACTGTTGGGTCGTTTGACGCTCGAAAAAAGATCAAAACCTGGATTTTACCCCGATAGAATGTAGGAGGTTATTTTCTAATAAGTATAAATGGGTCAATCATCCAAAATGGAGGTCATATGAAGATTCTATGGTGTGTTTCCAAGACACTATATTTCTAAAATTTTCTGATGACGAAAATTTAAGAGTGCTTTGCAACATTCAAGCATAGTCATACTTATATGAGAAATTTAAAGGGTCTACATGGATTATTAATATTACAAGAAAAGTAAAACTTACTTGAGAAAGTGCCAAGCTAGCGGAAGAGTCCATCACCATATCACCTTCATTGTTTACTTCATCATCAATAGCGTCAGATTCAAACTCTTCATGGATTTCTTCTGTACAAATACTTCTTCAAGTTATTCCTTCCCTGACTCGTGTTCACCTTTCAAACTCATGGTGTCTTCCAAAGCCTCAAAAGCCTCATCAAAGTCAACACAAGTAATTACGCTCATATCCTACACCAAGACGAAAAAATACATTATAATTTGAAAATACACAAATATCAAGAATGACAAGTAGAATACTTATGTTCTTGCAAGGACCAGTCTTGCTTCCAGGAAGAATGATCCTTGGCCCTTTCCTTTGAAGCTGGGGATTATTAACAGCAACAAAAGTAACATCTACTCGAGGACGAACGACACGAGTCTAGCGAAAGGAATGAAAGATAAGAATCGTAATAGTTACGTTTCTAGAATCAAGATGTCAAAGAAAAAAACCATTACCTCCATAGATGCGTCAATAATTAGCTTCCGCTTGGCCTTAGAGGAACCCTGCAAATTAGGACCCAGTTGATGGTGGATTTTTGACGAAGGAGAAAATTGTAACATTGCCTTTGCTTAGCTGCAGAAGTATAAATGTATATATATATATATGTATAAATTCCTGACCCGACATCAGAATTATGAATATATATCGCTATCATACATCACGCAAGAGAATTGAGAATGCATATTCAGCTCATGGCTAAATTAGCTCTGTAACTCTTCATATTTGTGCACTTTCAGGGGTTTGCCTAACTAAACCCTCGTTATTTCATGTGCGTTCATACAAACTATTTGTATTAATCAAAATCTGTTGATTATACAAAATTGCGACCATTCAAAATAGAGGTTATGCCATATCTGAATAAAAAATTCTAATTAGACGTATATCATCTAATTGCAGAGTTGCATCAAGCAGTATATCAAGTTGCAAAATTCCACAACTGAATCTCTTGAAAATGTTCTTTATGCACTGCTTAAAAGTTAAGCATAAATGCTAACATCAAATCTCATACAATTGAGAAACCCTAAACAGGCCATAAACATGGCCACGACATAAATAAATGTCATAGCTAGTGGCACATAAGAAATAATCATGGCGCTAGCAAGTGCTAGCCATAACTAACCTTATCCACATCCCCAACACCAATGAGTAGCACAAACATGTGCCAAAAGGCCAAAAAAAGCCAAAAAGCCAAGCCAACAAAACACGTGCCAAACAGGCCCTAGCAGTGCTAGCGGCAACACTGGAGTATTTTTAGTGGCAGAGCTAACTACAACTAGCATAGGTGCTAGCTTTAGCGCTTATGCCTACGCTTCTATCAGCGCTACCAGCAGAGCCAATGCTAGCTTCGCTAGTAGCGTTAACCTTTATTCCTTCTATCTTTTGCGTGTCCTCTCACTCTTCACGCTTGCACCTATGCTTGTGCTAGCACCAATCAATGCTTGCTTGAGCCAAACTATTCACGTGTTTTGATTCCATGACTCCACTAACTCTATGAGAAACCAAAATAATTACATGGGGGAATTCTTCATGGGGTTTCGGTCTGGTGGTTACAACAACATGGTCATGCCAACACCCCATGAATAGGAAGTTACAAAGTAGTGGTAAGGACTAAGCGGTTAATGAAGTAATGGAATCATGGTTTTCCAGAAACTTTCAAGGATAATGGGGAGGTTACTTCATTACCCGCACAATCCCCATTACACCAACTCTCTACTACCTCCACTACTTTACAAGGGAATGTGTATATACCAACTACTATAAATAGGCTACTTAGCCCACTCAGAAATCACAACAAGCTTATCATTCTCTCAAGCTATGTTAATGAAAATCCCAAGCATGAATGCAGAAATATTACAATCATGTAGGAGGAATTACGAATATTGCAAAAGAAGATACATGAAAATATTGGAAAAGTGATTGTAGAGTATTTAAGCATTAGAATCCTCAAGCCAGTTTTCGTGTGTCACTACCCCTTCTGGATTATCAGTGTTGAGGAGCTTCTTCTTATCTTTAGCAGGGACGGCTCTAATTCACTTAATAAAATATTGAAAGGGATCGGCCTCCCATTCACATCGCCTAGTCATAGCGGGGTTGGTATCTGGATCAATTCCCCAAGCCTCGATGGACGTGGGGTAGCTGGTTGTAAATAAAGATATTGAATTAAACTCACTTGGTCGAGTCCCAAAGTCTTGATCAAATCCCTAAGCTTTGATGATAACGAGGAACCCGCCTTGTTTCTGTGAATCCATGGACGTCCCAGAATCATGTCGTAGTCTGGATCTTCTTTAATAATGTTAAACTTGCATCTTTGAGGTGAGCAGTGGTGGGGAGTCCCCGGCCGTGCTCTTCGTTGTTCTTGCCGACCATGTCTTCCAAAGGAGGCTTGACTTGAGCGGGAGTATTTTTAGCAAGAGATAAGAATTTACCGGGTACAACACGATTGAGAGCAGTGAAAATATCCTTATGATGTGCCTTTGAGAAGTAAAGAATTTCGCATATGTACTCCATCAAGGATTGAATTTTTCGGTTGATAGATTCTTCGAAAATAGTGAAATTTCTGATATGGAGCGGATTCATGTGGATATCTTCAGTCCCCACGTGTAATTCACCTGATTGTATCTTCTTATTGAAGATTCTTTTGAAACCATTGCATTCGTTGGTAGGAGGTTGACGAATCGGTGAAACGACAATACTTTGAATCTGATATTTTTAGGCTATTGGTGAACGTCGCACAAGTGGTAAGTTTATGGCGCCATATTATATCCATACTTCCAGTAACTCGAGGACTTCCTCTATGGGAAAAGACTGGGAAGGTTATATTTGGTTTCGTCTCTTGCTCCTGATGTTGTTGTTGCTGTCCTGGAGTCTTGGCCAGAACTTGGGACGCGGCCGATCCTTGGGATGGTGCTGAGGCCGAGATTGGATCTGAAGGGAAGTGCTTGGTTTGTGACGCTCGCTGAGATAAAGCTTTCCTCTTGAATCATTCGTTTCTTGAAGTACCTATCGATTGTTGGATAGTATGGTGCTTGTTGATCAGTCATTTTTCCCCATGGGTACCGCCACAACTTTCTTCTCTAGCAGTCTTCATTCTTTCCATTGAGGTAGGAGTAGTTTTCGTAGATCGCTTAGCGTCCTTCTGGAGTTTAGTGACGGTTTGTAAGTACAAATTTTCCAACAAGGCTTTGCGCATTGGCGTCATGCTCTCGTTGTAAGGATGATGATTGTAATATGACAACCGAGGAGTCTTTCTTTTGAGTTTGAGGAAATTATTATGATTCTTCATAAACAGCTAGCAAAGTTATCATTCTCCCTGGGGCGAGTACTTGTTTTTTCCTTCGATAAAGATCTGTAAGAATTCTTAAAAAGGGGGAACATATCGTTCTGGATCTTGATAATATCATCTTGACTTTATAAGACATCATTTAGGATTTGCCTCAGATCATCTATAGCGATAGGGTTTTGAGCATACATGGCCTCCCAAGGAACTTGACCAGGTATGACGAATTCTAGAGTAATTGGAGAGATTCCGTCGGTACTGGAAGAAATAAAATTGAGATTGAGTGCTTCTGAACCCTTCCTAGAATCAAACATCTTGAAAATTGAGGAATGGATTTTGTAACCGAAAGGTTGATCTCCCGCTGTGGTCGCCAATTTTTTAGGGTGGAAACAACTATACTGCAAAATGGTACTTTCAGGTAGGTTCGAGAGATCAAGCTCGAATAGGACGATCCTAAACCAAGAAATGGTCGTTCACGTCCTGCTTCGATCACAAAGGTGGAAAAGATTAGGTAGGTCTTAGGGGAGGGAAGCAAATAAGGTTTAGAAATCTCAGTATGATGAGTAAATGTGTGTGTGATAAAGAATGGATTATCTCTGGGATGATCTTGTATATCTTGTCTCTTAGTTTTCTTTTGTTCTTGTTTCGAATAGATGGAGCCATTTATTTATATTTGTAAAAGGCGCACTGATTAAAGTTACAAAAGAAGTGGATAAGTAATGATTGTGGAGATTGTAGTGGAGTCATGTCCGAAAAATAGGGAGGACTTGTATGACCACTACTCCCTGTACTCCCAACTTCTCTATAATCGTCCCACTATTTGTTACCTTCTTATTTGTGGATGTGCTTCCACAAGGCACGATTGTCGTAGACCACCAGACCAAAATACCTTATACCCCAATGAGAATTCCCCCATGTGTTGTATTTAATATCTTGGAGAAATAGTGGAGTTGTGGACCACCACTATTTGGATTAGGTAAAGTCAAGAACTTGTTAATTTAGTGAGGCAAGTTGCACAACTCACGTGGATTGATAATCAGAATGATCAGTGTCGAGTATTGGAGCATCTAACGAGGAATCCCCACTTGGTGACGGGACAAGCTACTAGCGGGAAGTCACAAAGGACGGGACGATCTCCTAGTGAGAAATCCCCAAGGACATACGAGCTCCTAGCGAGGAGTCCACAATGAGCGTAGAGTCCCCATGGAATGGATAAGATCTTAGCGAGGAGTCCCCAAGGACGGGACGAGATCCTAGCGAGAAGTCCCAAAGGACGGGATGAGCGAGGATTCCCCAATGATGGGACGATTTCCTCGTCGAGTCCCCAAGGACGGGACGAGCTCCTAACGAGGAGTCCCCAAGAAGCGAGGAGTTCCTAAGGACGGGACGAGCTCCTAGCGAGAAGTCCTCAAGGACGGGACGAGCTCCTAGCGAAGAGTCCTCAAGGACGGGACGAGCTCCTAGCGAGGAGTCCTCAAGGACGTGACGAGCGAGGATTCCCCAATGATCGGACGAGCTCCTAGCAAGGAGTCCCCAAGGACGGGACGAGCTCCTAACAAGAGCCCCCAATAGCGAGGAGTCCCCAAAGACGGGATGAGCTCCTAGAGAGGAGTCCCTAAGGATCGAGGAGTCCCCAAGGACGGGACGATATCCTTGCGAGGAGTCCTCAAAGAAGGGACGAGATCCTAGCGTGGAGTCTCCAAGGATCAATGAGTCCCCAAGGACGGGACGAGCTCCTAGCGAGGAGTCCCAAGGAGCGAGACGAGCTTCTAGCGAGAAGTACCCAAGGAGCGAGGAGTCTCCAAGGACGGGACGAGCTCCTAGCGAGGAGTCACCAAGGATATGACAAAATACTAGCTAGGAGTCACTTATAAGGACAGGACAAGCTCCATTATCTTTTGGCATGTATGTGGGGGCGCGTCTCTCTCGAGCTAGCCTGACCATTTTATAAAACGTCTCTGGGGCATTTCTCTTTGATGGTGGCAAGTCCCGGAGGAATGGCGTATAATTTGTGACACGTCCCTTGAGTAAAATATTAAAGTGGCATTTTAAAAAAAAATCCAGGAAGGAGAATTATTATGTGTTCTTTGCGAAGAAGGCATTAAGTTAAAATGGGTCTTGGGGGATTAAGCATTAGATATTCCCAAATTTGCGTATAGCAGTAAATCAATATTCTTTAAATAAGAATTTGAGTATCGACATTGCTCTAGGAATAACACTAGAGAAGACATTGGATACATAACAAGCTCTAGGAATAGCACTAGAGAAGTCATTGGATAAAGAACAAGCTCTAGGAATAACACTAGAAAAGTCTCAAGTTGCTCTATACTAGTGGGCAATCCATCTAGGAGCTTGAGATTTATTTGATAGACTACAAGGTCAATATTGAACGTCTGTAGTTATTTGTAGAGATTGTATTCTTAATTCTCCTGCGGAATATATGTAAAAATACAGTATTTCGTATTCTGATATGAAGTCAGAAATATACGCGCAATATGCGTGGATACTTCTATGTTCCTGAAACTAGGCAGAAGGGTGATTTTATAATTCTAACCCTTGTCAAAAACCCACCATCTACATAAATGGATTATCTCTGTGATAAATCTCTGTTATGTCTTGTCTCGAATAGATGAAGCCATTTATTTACATTTCTAAAAAGACCCACTGATTCATAAGTGGTAGAAGTTACAAAAGAATTGGAGGAGTAACGATTGTGGATATTGTAGTGGATTCATGTGCAAAAAATAGGGAGGACTTGAGATGGTAAGTTCAGACAATTGATAAATATTGAGATGGTAAATTCAGACAGTCTGAGCAAAATTGAGATGGTAAGTTCAGACAGTTGATAAATATTTCGGTTACATGATATGAGCCCACTTTCACCAGCAAATTGTCAATCAACAGTTTTTCAATGTTTACCCACAGCATCACCTTAGGCCTGAAGTCTGAGTTGGATACAACACTACTTGCAAAAACTCTAGAAACTCTTCCCAGTTTACTAGCTATTAGTCATATAATTTCATGGCTTCTAAGCTCATGTTTGGCATTTAAAAAGGTAGCCCAGATTGGGGTTTCTTTAACCGAATCCTTTAATATTTGTATTCCAAAATATGCCTTAGTGGAGCCAAAACATTTCCATCTGGGTACCAAGGGCCATTAGAGGTGACCACAAAAAATCACCATAAGACAAAAAGGGATAATAAAAAGATTTGGGTCAACCTCTCTGATTTGGAAAGAAATATTAGGACCCCAAAGTTAACAAAGAGCTCCTCTAATCTTATGATTTGAACACACTGATTGAAAAACCTCTAGATAATATGTTATGATTTTTTTTTCAAAGTTTATTATAAATTCAAGAGACGTTGGAAGAGACCTGCATTCATGTGGTTTACAAAATGTTGAGCTAAAGATAATCCACTAAGATGTTTGTAAAGATTATCTTCACTAGACATACTAGCAGGAAGAAAGATATGCCGCATAAAAAAAACTATAAAGGGAAGCAATGAGAATAAAATGAGATGATTGCATGAATTCATGGGCTGGAAAGTTTAAATTAAAATTTAGACTTGAAAAATTGGAACTATTTTGCACGAGAACCTGTGAATGAAAGGTAACAGTCAACTCTGAGAGGCAATACTTAAGGAAGAAAGGAGCTCCAATAAGCAATATACAGAAAGAAAAAGATCCAGCTAGGACAAAAGATTAAGCAAGCAGTACGAGGTCAAACAACGTGTCATCCTGAGACAGACAAAAAACAATACCAGGAATTGGGATATTAAAACAATACTATTTATTTTAAAATTTGGGCAGGAATCTAGTTGACTTTAATTGACTAAAGTCTTATACCAGGGTCGAAAGTTAAAAGCAACTTTATGTGTCTCTGGACCCCCAAAAGGCGAGCAAGATTTGTTTAACCTTTTACTCAATGGTTAAGTTAGCCCCGACCGAAGATTAAATGTCAAAGAGCATGTAAGGTGCAATGATTCTGGCAACTGCGTCAAAAGACTACTAGTAAATAGTTATAGGAGAGGCACTAATATGGGGAAACGAGGAAACTAAATGGAGAAGGAAGGATAGTTACTGTAGTAGTTGAAAAGAAAATTAAGGCTTATAAAGACTAAGATGAAGAGATTTAGATCAATTTCAATCTAACCAGGCAAAGCAGAGACAAGAGAAAGAGAAAGACAAAAAGGAAGATGGCCTGCAATCACTTGCAAGTTTCAAAAGATGCAGTTGTTTCTATAACAAAGGTGATTCAATGCAGAGAGGGACAACTTCATCGGATACGATACTATTTGTTCCCTGAATGTGGTATGGAGGCATTCATGCACCCCAAACAGGGTAAGATGCTTGTTTTTTACAATTTGTCCCCAGAACTTAAGGAGAAGTTAGGAAAGCCAACAAAAAAAAAGGATCAAAGTCAAGCCAGAGGGACCTGGGCCAGTTGATATACCAGTTGTAAGATAGGAGATGCCTCCCGACTTTGAGTATGCTTATGTCAACATTCTTGCCGAACAATATCGTCAGAGAAGGGCACCATAATTTAATTAATTAAGGTTACTAGGGTGCAAACCTCATATTTTGATTTAAAATCTATGGTAAAACGGCCGACAGAAGTTTAGTTTTATGTTTGTTTGTTTTTGTGTTAGTCAGTTTATATTTCTTTTTCTTGGAAGAGTCTATGGATTCTAAATTGTCAAGTTATGGTTTTATATGTTATGCAATTAATCTAGGAAACTTGATGTTCTTTTTAATTATATAATCCGAAGTTATTATTATTCAGTTAAAGAAGAATAACTTAATAGAGAAGATGATAGCATTGTTGATTACACTAGAAAAAAAGAGAAGAGAAAGCCAATGAGGGGATCTAGAAGGCAAGACAGAGAAAGATAAAAAAAATAAAAAAATCAATGACATGAAGAAAAGATAGATATAGAATAGCAACCAATTTGATCGAAGGAGACGAGACAAGTTTAGGAAGAAATTTCAAAGGAATAATCATCCCTTATTAGGAATCCGGAACGCATTTGAAGAGATAAAAAAGATTAATGAAAGAAATAATTGATTCAACCATTAAACAAATTAGCAGGCTAACCAAAAGAGAAGTCAGAAGTAAAACAAAATGGAAGTCAAAAAGATATCCAAACAAGGATAGGAAAAAAAGTAAAAATAAACCCAAAAAAGATGAATGATATATTGATGAAATGAGATGAAATGCAAGTGAGTGAATGAATGAATGAACGATTGGCATTTTAAGAAATAAAGGTGCATATGGAATTAGAAGGCAACATTATAACCATTGCAAAAATAGAACTGGATGAAATACCAAATTTTCTGAAATAGATCAAAACTGAAAGAGATAAGAATTTAAACCCCTTCACATTACCTCCCTCCTAAGCTAAGGATGAGAGACATGGGGAACTACTCACTGGCCATTAGAGCTTGAAAGATTGAGAGCAAAAGGGGAAGAGGAGAGAAAAAAAAGAGAAAGAAAGAGTCGTTGGATGTAACTCCTTTTCTTGTATTAGTGCGTTTGAAATAAAATGTAAATGATTAAGGAAACATGTAATTTACATTGATACATTCATTATTTTAATTAGATTTTTACTATATTTAATATTTCCAATTTAATAATTCTATATTAATTAATTATTATATCCACTATCATATTCGTTTTATGAAATAGAAACAACTTTACCAATTTAATCTTTAAACCTAATTAAGATGGTAATTAAGATGGTGATTTGGAAATTAGTTTCCAAATCTAATTAAATTGGTGACCGCGGTGGTAAGAGTTCCGTTTACCATGGAAAATAATAGAGTGAGTATTATTTACCCAATCTAAAAAAGTTTTTTAAAATATGAGTTGAATAGTTTGGTTGGGATTTAAATCTCAAACATCTATTATTCTTTCATGGAACACGTGTATCTAAGTGAAGCACACAAATATCAATCAATCATTCAATTACCAAAACGGGAAAAATATAACATATTGATATTGACCGCTTCTGAGCTTATCAGCATATCCAAGTCAAAGCATCTTTGATTACCGAAGATCTCATCTTTAGATTAATCGTATTAGTCTATTCAGATGAGTATTAGGTTTTCTAAATTTACTTAACTTCCCAACGAAGTTTACTAAAAGAAGAAAAACAATGATATAGAACAATATTAGCTGCCACTAAAAATATCTGATCAGACAAATATATGTTATTCATAAATCACATATCAGAAAATAAAAAACTCTAAGCAGGAAATTAGTCAAAGTCCAAAGCCAGCGTCAAAAAAGATAAAATATCTCAAATATGTGGTCCATGTTCTTCCCTTATACTAAAAAGAGTTTTGAAACCTTAATATCAATGTTACGAACCTAAACATTTTACACCACTAACTCAAATGCGACTTGAAAAATTCCATTGCTCGAAAGCAAACAGGAACACCTCAGCCAGCCCTTGTAGTGTTTTTTCTTGTTTAACCTCGAGAACAAAAGGATATGCGCAAGAGAAAACTCAAATTTCACATTAGTCCACGTAGTCTTAACTCCTAACTAGAGATGAAAACCTAGGGTAGAAATTCAATACAATGTGGCAAACCAAGGCAAAAGATGAATCCTAACCATTTCAGCGAAAGAGGCTTGGCATTGAAAAGAAAACCAAAACTTTTGACATATTATATTCATTTGGTCCGGATAAGAATTCCGAGCACCAGATATTCGAATTCACAAAAAGATATAGACAGAATTAAGCGAACCCAAGATAAAATAAAAAAATATACTTAGAATAATGCTTTTATTTGTTTATATATCTAAACTGAAGTGAACTTCATATAACGTTCGCACAATACTTACCTGCCAATCGGATCCCCTTATTTTTAAGAATTTTCAACGCAGGCAATTGAAGAGAAATGGAAGAGAAATATAACCAGCCTCCAATCGAATATATAGACAATTCCAAGTTTCAACTCGAAAAAGTAATGATCGGATAACATAGATGTAACTCCTCATCTCAAGATCGAAGAACAAGGAAATTGATTCTCACCCGCAGTGACGAAGACAGCCCTCCATCCAAACCGAACCAGAGAACATTAAGCAAAAAATAAATAGAAAAAAGAAAAAGTGCAACACAGAAAAGCAGTAAATTTCCCCTAACATTCAGATTCTAAGAACTTCCTCTCTTAACCGTGGGTGTTAACAGCTTCCCATAACAAATTCTTTGGGATCGGATTGGCGAAATCCCGGGCTTGTAAAGCTGCAGCTCTAAGGGTTCCAATTGTTAACTTATTAGCCTCCCAGAATGAAACACTAACGTAAGGCAAATTGTGTTTCTTGCAAAGTTCCTTGACGAATGGAGAGATCTTCCTCAAATGGCACCTTGGCAACCTTGGAAACAAATGATGCTCGACCTGAAATTGCAAACCTCCATGGAACCAATCCATCCAAGTTGAACAAGCAATATCAATGGATCCTTTAGTTTGCTTCTCAAACCAATCGTTTGCCCTAGGAGGGCCGACATAAACATGTGCGGAGAAATGATTCAAACAGAACTGAACATGTTGAATCCCACTAACAGCAAAACTTACCAAAACAAACATACCTCTTCCCCCCCAATTAGGTAAACTAGCAATCAAATAAGAATACCACATCCAGAACACAAGTAACCCTAACAATTCCTTCCTTCTGTTTTGAAGAGGCCGGCTTGATAACAACAACAAAAACGACTGAGCAAAAAGATTAACTCTAGCAACAGCCATAACAGGGTAAAAGGACCAGTGTTGATAACTTATAAGAAATCTAGCAGCAGCATCAAAAGTCATTTTTCTTCCATAAAATTTAGATGTAAGTGAGTTGAAGATGGTAGAAGATACCGCAAGAAATGGTATATGCTGAAGATCTGGATCAAAATCAAGACTGTTGACAGCGATGTGATGAGCAGTATGAGTCCATTTCCACCAACCAATACTGATTCCTGTAAAACAATTTCCTGTAACAATTTGTGCTATTGAATTCAACCAAGGACTCATCATAACTTGATAATGCCCTGAATCATGACCAATAAATCCACACTGCATCCAAAGTAAGCCCAATAAAGCAGCACAGAAGAAATGTACCCAAAAACTATCAGAGCATTTAATACCCATGACACAAACAGAGAATAAAGATACTATTGAACAAACTGAAAAAAAGATCCAATGTCCTTTTTTCTCAAATAACCCAGACCTTGAAAACTCAGAAACAAGTCTTCTGTAATCTTTAGAAACCTCAGAAACTGTATAATCTTGTAGGTAGCCAATAAAAAACTGATCCAGATGTTTCCAAGCAGTTCCTGGATGAAACGCAACAAATGCATCTGTAACATCCTGACCAGCAAGATTCAAAAGGGGTGCATCACCACCAGGGTGATCTTTTAACCAATTTGTTACATTATAAACCTTTCCTTGTATTGAAATCCATAGATCTCCTGGTTTGTTATGCTTTGATAGTTCTTCAGAGGTAATGTAGTTTTTATTTTCTGCCATTATTATATAGCGGAAATTTAAAACTATTAAGATCTACGATAAGAAAACCAGAAAAAACTAACAACAAAAAAGAGATCTGAATATACCAAAAAGAGGGTTTTTTTTTTCTTTCTTCTATCTCTTAACCTTTCAAAAGTAAATCTTTGAAAGGAAAGAGATTGAGAAAGATTTTTATTTTAATGAATGACCCTTTTCTTTATGAAGAGATGAGAATGAGATTTCTATGGGGTGTTTGCTTCCTCTGCTTTTCCGGTTTGGGTGGTTCAGCGTTTATAAAGGAAAAGGAAAGACGGTACGCGTTATACAGAGTTAAAAACAGGTGGAAGGTTAGAAAGGGTTTTAGAATATCCAGCAATGCAGTTTAAAGTAATCTCAACCACGAAGTGTGTCAATGACTCAATGCTCCAAGGACAATCTAAATCTGCCCTAATATGCACACTGAGGGTAGATAAGGAACTAAAAAGGTTCAATTAAGTTGGACATGTTGATGTTTAGTATTTGAATGGTTGTGATTTAATTAGATCTTTTTTCATTGGACATCCACATTTTAAAGTTCAAAAAGCCATTACAAGTGGTTAATATGGGTGGAATTTAGTAGGGTTTTGTTTTTTTTTGTCAATACCCCATAATTATAATACTCCCTCCGTTTCAGGAAAAGAGTTACTTTCTCTTTAAATTTTTGTTCCAACAAAAGAGTTACTTTCATTTTCAATATAACAAACTTTCAAAACTACCCTTATTATTTTAAGAAATGTTATTATTCTCATTATAAAGATATATGTAGTATTAAACTTTTTGTTAGGGTAAATCTGGAAATAAATTACAAAAATTATTCTCTCTCATCTTACCTTAATAATTGTACAAATAAGAAAAGTAACTCTTTTCCTGAAACGGAGGGAGTATATAATTCAAAAACTCTAACCGGTCCCAACGTACGTGGAATTCATCCAAATTGAAGTTAAGTAATGCATGTGCTTCGTACGTACCATTTTCTACCATACTTATAGTCATAAATACCCTTTGATTTCATTTCTACATTACCAAATTAAGACTTAGAAATCGTTCCAAAGAAGAAAGGAAATTGGGGGTTTGGATCGTTATAATGAAGATAATTATGGAGATTATATTAGGGTTTTCTTCTCCAACTGCTACAATTAGGGATTCTAATTCTACTTTGTGATAAATTGGCAATGGTGATTGTGAACACGAGAGATCACGCCAAAGATCTAGTGGTCATAAATAATGTATACGATGCATGATGTTTATAAAGTAAAAATAATACAGTGCATAAAATATAAAAGATTAATTGTAATAGATATATAGTTTAGTTTTGTTATGCCTATTTCATTGGGGAATTAAATAGGGGTTTTCACTATGATCATAAAAGTATGTATTACAATGAAACTAGTAATGTCGGATGACTTTTGTAAAAGGGGAGAGGATAGATTACAAAGGCTTGTTATCTCCCTATTTTTCCTTTATTTTCTCTCCAGTTTTTCTAACCCCTTATCTATTAGTGGAGTTGGGTATTTAGAGAACTAAATGCGGATCCCATCTTCACTTGGATGACTTGCACTTTCCTCGCACAAAAGTCATGCCGGTAGTCTTTCCGCTGGCCTTATATTGGTACGAGTACATTAAACTATGTATCCACTTCTTAGTTAATCCAATTAATATATGCCACGTGTGCTTTGTTATTGTTATGGTACGGGCAAACCAAGTGTTGTGTAGCCACCTCTTTGTTGATCCATTTAGTGTTTGCCACTTGTACCCTGCTCCTCGTATTTAATACTGGATAGGTGATCTTATCTCGCATCAGCATTCATAGTTTACAATAACTTCTGTATAGTGGGGATCATTTCTAGCCGTATGCATTGCATATTACTATTCATAGTTTAAGAAGATGTCACGTGTATAGTGGTGGATGTGTACTCACACTTAGTCCAATTTTCTTTCTTATTCTATAAAGGATAGGATGGGAAGAAAATTTATACGTCTGCCTCTTTTTTACATATTTACAATAACTTCTCCTTTATTCAAAATATAATTTTTTTTAATGTTTTATATTTTCGTATAAAATGGCAGGGGAGTCAAAAAGACATGTATTTATTTTGATTCCTCAAATATTCCAGATCTTCTGAAATTACCCTTCTCTTGAAAACAGTTTTTTCTTTTCTTATCAATGTCTTTCTTTTTCCCCAGTCAGTCTTTTCTTCCCAACCTTTGTTTTTGCTGGTTTCTTTAGAAACCAATAACTTTTTTTTGCTCTTTATAGGTTTGTGGGTCTTTTATGAGTTAGGTTTTGTTGTTTGCCTTTTGTCCCATCATTGTTATAGGTGAGGAAGAGCTTTTGAGCTCTACTTTTTTTTTTTATTCTTCGCGTTGTTTTATTTATGTCTGTTTTTTTTTATTTTATTGTTTTTGTTTATTGCTTATTCTTTTTTTATGATCCCTCTTGTTGTTCGGTGTATTGGTTTTTTCCTCATTTATTTCTTTCCTGTGTTTGTTGTGTCTGTTTGAGTTATTGAAATATTTTGCATGTATGGTTTTGCCCTTTTCTTTCTCAGAACTCCTGTTATTTCCCATGTTTGATTTGTTTTGGGTGCTTGAACTGCAAAGAACTTAAAGAATGACTTCTTGTGGTAATGATGATTCCCAAAAGAGATTTCGGCGTAAACCTCCCTCCAAGCGTCCTATGAAAAAAATATTCCCGGCATCCTGATAACATACCCCCAACACATGGGAAAGCTGGTTCTCCTACTAAATATTCTCCAGCGGTGAAGGGCATGATCGCGGCACAATTTTCTACCCCCTCGAACAAAATCCTCCACTGACAAGGGCTCTGCCATGTCAATTTTTTTTTAATAAAAAATACTCAATTGTACGTGAGTGGACACGGATTTCATCTTCAGATTTGAATCTAGGGGATAGGTCCGCGGAAGCCCTCGAAGGAAGCTCTGCTGCACAAAGATTGGAAAAAAATAGAAAGAAATACATGCGGAGAAGAGCTCATCTGCTCGCTCGTCCAGTACCTTTATACCCCTATCCACAAGCCAGTGCTTTGATCCTTACAAAGTAGTAGCCGGCCAAATGCTAGTTTTTTATCCAAAATATACACACCTCAATGTGGTCAGTACCTAAAGCTATCGGCAGCGAAGCTTACACTTGTTCACTCAACGGTTCACCAGGGCCTCTTTCCTC
This sequence comes from Papaver californicum, assembly GCA_023531435.1. Lineage (NCBI taxonomy): Eukaryota > Viridiplantae > Streptophyta > Magnoliopsida > Ranunculales > Papaveraceae > Papaver > Papaver californicum. Next base: position 4,233,732 of record JAJJMC010008370.1, on the reverse strand, counting down.
CTCCTTTTTCTGCTCACTCGTACCCCATAAGCTAACTCTTTAGTGACTCATATGTCTGTAATGTGAGGGAGGAACTGACTTTCTTCTTGTCCCACAAGGAAGGTCTGAAAGAACTCATATGTTCGTAATGTTAGGAGGAACAAACTTTCTTGTCCTACAAGGAAGGGAGTCGATTGAACATCTCATCCATTGACGGGAATTTCGCCCGCATCCAATCCCCTACTTTTGTCTCTTGTTTAAAGCTACAGATTTCACATTCGTTCTATTATCTTTTCGATGAACTTTCTTTTCTCTTATTTTACCTAACTTGTTGATTTCAATCAAAGGGATTTTACACCTCTACCCTGAACTAAGTTTTTGGGTTTACCTCATTCTAAGATATCTTCCTAAACTTATAAAGGAGATTACTCTGACTGAAACGAGGGGTGGGTCTTTAACAACTTCAAAATAAAATAACAAGGTTTAAATTCTTCATTCGAAACCAATGGGTAAGCTTCCGTGACAAACTGGTGAGGGAAAACGCCGACTCTTTCTGTGTCGTAGAAGAATAAAAGGGGTACTGGTGAAGATGATGGACGCACATTGATATGGAGGCCTTCAAGGGGGAGCATCATCTCAAGAAATTCAACGTATATTTGTACGACAAGGGTGTGGATCTCACTATTGAGATGATAAAGGAATATTGGTACAATTATCTGCATCTGCTAACTACAATTGTCCCACTGGAGGATGGTCTTCAACTCCACTGGAGGAATTCCTAAAACTACCGAGTATAATAAGTAGCCCCAAATTGGAAAATCCAATTTTTTTGAAAAATTTCAACATTTTGTCTTGGTACAATCGGTAGTTTAAGAATTCCTTAAACTACCGATTATAATAAGTAGCCCCAAATTGGAAATCCAATTTT
>JAJJMC010008370.1:4178730-4232815 GCA_023531435.1 Papaver californicum | reverse complement strand
TAGCCCCAAATTGGAAATCCAATTTTTTTGCAAAATTTCAACATTTTATCTTGGTACAATCAGTAGTTTTAGAATTCCTAAAACTACCGATTATAATAAGTAGCCCAAATTAGAAATCCAAATTTTTTGTAAAATTTCAACATCTTGTCTTGGTACAATCGGTAGTTTTAGAATTCCTAAAACTACCGATTATAATAAGTATCCCCAAATTGGAAATCCAATTTTTTTGAAAAATTTCAACATATTGTCTTGGTACAATCGGTAGTTTAATAATTCCTTAAACTACCGATTATGATAAGTAGCCCCAAATTGGAAATCCAAATTTTTTGAAAAATTTCAACATTTTATCTTGGTACAATCGGTAGTTTAAGAATTCTTTAAACTACCGATTATAATAAGTAGCCCCAAATTGGAAATCCAAATTTTTTGAAAAATTTCAAAATTTTGTCTTGGTACAATCGATAGTTTAAGAATTCCTTAAACTACCGATTATGATAAGTAGCCCCAAATTGGAAATCCAAATTTTTTGAAAAATTTCAACATTTTGTCTTGGTACAATCGGTAGTTTAAGAATTCCTAAAACTACCAATTATAATAAGTAGCCCCACATTGGAAATCCAATTGTTTTGAAAAATTTCAACATTTTGTCTTGGTACAATCGGTAGTTTAAGAATTCCTAAAACTACCGAATATAATAAGTAGCCCCAAATTGGAAATCCAATTTTTTTGTAAAATTTCAACATTTTGTCTTGGTACAATCGGTAGTTTTAAAAAATCTTAAACCATAAACGGTAATTCTTAAACTACCGATTACTGATGAATTTACTCAATCGGTAGTTTGTTTAAACTATCTAACTACCGATGTACATGTAAATTTGAAGAACATAACTTGTTAAAAATAAATCGATGGCAAATCAAATGATAACTCAAAAAAAGTACATATAATCATCTCAAATGTTATACCTTAAAACCGGAAATGTTAAAACACTAAAATAATATCCTTCAATTTAACGATTACAGTCTAATTCCTAACTTTTTGGGTTTTAGAAAGAGGATCACGAGTAACAGAGGCTTCAGGTTCATTAGGTTGAGGAGCAGGGACATTCGCTCGAGGAGCAGCACTCGTTGAACCGCGAGCACGTTTATTCTTCTTAGAAGTTACATTCCTCGTCTCCGTCGTCGTCGTGCCGGTATCTCCGAACTGGAGAGCATAAGCTTCGTTATCAAGGTTGTCAAGGAGGTCTTTATCTCCCTCATTGAGGCACGAACCTATCTTGTTCGACAGAAATACAATCCTCTTCTTCTGTTTTTAGGCAATAACAATCAAACGATTATTATCTATAATATTGACCTGTAATACTAAAATCAAAAGGAAATAACATTACGTACCAGCCTTGCTAAGCCCGACGGGTTGTCTTTGATGATGGACCTATATTGGTTTACCCCGGTGCTCTTTTCTTTATCTTCACGGATCACTTTAAGATGAGAATGCTCCCGGTACCATACCATATAGACTGAGGTTATCTCATCACCTCGGTTTACAGGTCTCCCCTCGTCGATCATGTAATGCATTCTGTTGTTCCAATCTTCAACAGATGGGTTGGGCGTGTAAACAACTTGGATCGTGTCATTACCAGAAACACTATTTGGAACGTCCAATTTGAACTTGTCGTGGATGTGAGGCCTAGGTTCTACTTGGATATAACCCATTTGACGTAGGACCCTAGAGGCATTGTAGATGACATATCCTGTTGGATGCCACAAGGGTCTAAAGTACATGGCCAACTCAGACCTTCGAGGTATAGTACGATCAGCTAGATCTTTCCTGTAGGGATCAAAACATACATCTGGGGCCGCCATGGAGTCTAGGTTCCTCCTCAAAGAAATCAACTCCTGCTCCTTGAACCTTGAATGGTTGCGCGAAAAGATGTATTTTTTGCCTCGGGTTGTGCCTCTTTCCCAATTCGTCTTCTGTCTTGCCAACTCCAGGGAGGGAAAGTGATCGTAGATCCAAGCCTAATGAACATATCAAACCAATTATGAGAAAATTGAAAGAGCAAAAGAAGAAAGAATAAATAGCAATCAAACCATCAATGGAGTTACTAAAATACCTGCAATAAGCTCACGTTCCCGGCTATTTGGCTAGTCTCCTCCCTGGATGCCTTCCTCATCTCTTCTATCAAAAACGCAAGATAAGCAGTACCCCACGAATAGTCTCTAACTTTGTGGATGGGATCCAAAAGTTGTAGCAGGTTGGCGTCAACCCGGTTGCCACTAGCATTTGGGAAAATTACACATCCCAAAAACGCACAGAAGATATGCAGTTGTTGCAGCTCTGACCTAGTCATCGCTGAACTCTGGGTTGGCCTTCTTTTTTTCCAAGGTGCCTCTGAACCTTTCCATCAGATGAACCATACTAAATTTCCTGGTTCTGTATTGAGCGCGTCGGTCAAAGTCTTCGTTAGGGGTCTCTCGGTCCCAGCCAAAGCACTTCTCGGTCAAAGCATAAAGCTGGTCCCAGCTTAACTGCTTCACATAATCAAACTTGACCGCCGTACCATGATCGGTCAGACCTAGAATATGCACCACATCATCGGGAGTGATGGTCATCTCTCCTCACGGCATGTGGAAAGTATCGGTCTCTGGATAATACCGCTCCATGAATGCCAAGATCGACACACCGTCGTGTTTTAACATGGAGTTTTTGGAAGCCTTAGATAGCCCCGAGCTCAGTATAATTTCCTGGAACCAAGGAAACTCATCCTTCAACGGCCAGTCGTTCATCTTGTATGGTGCGACAGTAAGTTTCAGTAGACGGAACACATTAGAATGGTCCTAATATACACGACGAATTAAAAACAATTAGAATAAACATTAACACTTCTACTAATAAGAAGACAATATGTTAAGAATGGTTTTTAATAATTATTACCTCGATAGAGTAGATTTCCTTGGCCCAAGAATCCTTGTAGCCAAACAATAGACGTCCTCCGTCTCTTGGGAGCCCGGGGATTTGACCTTGTCGGGGATCCTTAATCTTCAGAGAGTCGGGGACCTTGTGTCCTCGTCTCTTCCTTGGTTGTTTCTTTGTAACAGTTTCTTCTTCTTATTGGGTAGCATTTGGTCCACCTCCTTCGAAGTGTTGAGATTGAGGAACACTTGGTCCTCCTTCTTCGCTTTGGCTAGCGCTCTTTTGTCGTCTAGCACTAGCGGTAACCTTCTTACCGCCTTCACGACGAGGCCCCGATAGAATTAGATCGTTCCTTTGCTTAGTACGCTTTTCCCTTTTTTGATACAAGATAAAGAATAATTATTTCAATACATAATCGGTAGACAAAGTAAATAGGACTCAACATATTGTTAACAATTGGTAGGTAAAAAAACAATGTAACCACCGATTGTCTACAATCGGTAGTATAAAAACAACTTAACTACCGATTATGCACAATCGGTAGCACAGGCTCTACACTAACTACCGATTGTGTATAAAAAAATAGGAACACAAGTCTATGGACACACACACAATCGGTAGTTACATAAAAAATTTAACTACCGATTATGTGTAAATTTTTATCCAGTAGAATAATCGGTATTTTTGTTGTAAAAATAACTACCGATTATGGTCGATGTTTTTGAGGTTCACTAACTAGCACAATCGGAAGTTTAACACTAAACGAAACTACCGATTATCACTACTTTTGCATCCAGTAGAATAATCGGTAGTTTAGGTCTAAATCTAACTACCGATTGTGATGGGTGTTTTTGAGGTTCATTGAACACTCACAATCGGTAGTTTAAGCCTATACAAAACTACCGATTATTACGAAATTTTTATACAGAAGAACAATCGGTAGTTTTAACCTAAAGATAACTACCGATTGTGCATGATTTTCATGAGCAGTGAAGAACACTGCCACAATCGGTAGTTTAATACAACCACGAAACTACCGATTGTGCAATCTAACCTAAAACCCTTGGTATTCTAGCTAGTAATTCATGCGATTTAAGCAATATAAACACAAATTATGGTAAACCCCTTACCTTATTGGAGCCATCAACTGCTGGAGAGGCAGATTTTCGTAATTGGACTCCGTTTCTACTTCATCCTCATTGCGTTCATCGCTTTCTTCGTATTGTTCTTGAACAATTTCTCGATCTCTTATTATTTCGGAAAATGGCGGCCACTGTGTATTAGGAGGTTGACGACTTGTTTGCTTTTGTCGAGGGATCTTTAGATTGTAGTAACGACGATGAATTAGTTTACGATTAATCGGTTGAAGATGAGAAGAAAATGGTGGAAAATCGGTAGTTTTAAGTGTAATCGGTGGTTTTGAAATTGGAGAGGAGAAGAAGAGAGTTGCAAAATCGGTAGTTTGAAATGAAAGTGTGAAATAGGTTTAGGTTTAGGTTTTATTAGTGATAGGTTTTTTGGTAATAATTTGATTACTCAAAGGTTTTATGGTAATTTTACATACCCCTAGATTACCCCTTAGCCACACCCATTGGATTGCTTTAAAAAAGTAGCCCCTAATTAGTTTTTGACGGCCCTCAAATTCGTCAGGTTTTTTGGAACCGCATTCAAGATTTCCATAGTCTGATTTTAGAACCGCTTTCAAGATTTCTATAGTCTGATGATGTCTCTATATACAACTTCACTATTTTGTCAACTCTTAAGTCTGTTTAATTGGATCTCTGAAATCATTTATTTTTAGATTACACCATTATGGGTTATTCATTTGTACTATTTTTTTTATTGATTAGATTGTATCCTGCTCTGTAACACCAGGCGTAGATTGTGTCGATCACCATGGCTATATAATATGGTTTTCTGGCTGAGCGTCTGTTCAATTAAGGATACTCTAACACATATGGCATTGTAATCTTCCTCCCTCACTACAGAGGCTTCCCTACTAAAGCAGTCGATGATTTATCATTCACTTCATTATGTTGTTTCTCCATGGTTAAAGATATGCTTGAGCACTTCCTAACTAAAGCAGTCGATGGTTTAACATTCACTTCCTTATGTTGTTTCTCCATGGTTAAAAGATATGTTTGAGCACTTCACAAAAAAAACTATTAAAGCTATTTGTGTTGCATAGAAATCACAAGGTGTATAACATTACCAGAATATGATAAACTGGCTCAACTTCGTTTACAGAACTTGCCGTGAAATCCCAGTTCTTTTCTGCATTTCAGAAGATGGATGGGTATTTTTCTGCATTTCAGAGTATGGATGGGCATTCGACGAAATTCTGAACTATGCAAGTCAAGGAACTATTTGAACTCATCCATATGTTCTTTAATTCCTACAGAAAAGAACTCTTTGGTTTCTATACTTTGTTCCATTCGTTTGATATTCTTTTCATTTTTGGGAATTTTGTTAAATTGATATATTAAAACCCTTGGTATATGCATGCACAATAGCTAGACTCCTTAATTACATTCTATCAATTATCACATTCTATCAATTATCACTTTCAAGGAAGTTCGACCATAATCCATTAAGGAAGAGCAAAGACCGAAAGGTACGGTACATTTATTTTGCTATCTGCGGGCCCTTCATTTATGTGCTTCCGGGGGTGACTATAAAGTGAGAACTAAATAAAAATTTAAGATATGTTATATTATAGAAAAGAAGAAAAACTAAGCAGAGTTAAAATATGTAGATTGAAGACTCTACATAAGATGATTTGGAAGGTACAGAGGACAGTGAGGATATTGAGGATGAACACACTTCCTCTTATCAGCGAAAATCAACTGACGAAGAAGAAAAATAATAAAAAAATATGGTATTGAAAGTGAATATATGGAGAGTTCTATAAGGATATGCAAATCCAATATTCAAGATATCGGATGTGGTTTTAACAAATTTTTACTATATTTTCATATTTATTGAGACTCTTTTCTTATTTATTGGAAATCTCAGTACTAATTATTTGTAACTCAAATCAATTATCGAGGGTTGACATGTGGTTTGTTAATTTATTTGTTTGATTATGTACATCGTTAGTTACTTAATTTTACAAAACTTTTAAATTAATTCAAGCATACTAAATTCTTTGTTACAAAATGACTTGATACATCTAACTTTTATGAGTACGGATACATGAGTTAAATTGTTTTGGAAAATTTATGATATTTAAAGGGTCGGGATAAATATTTTAATAAATATCCAATCATGTGCCGTTACGGCACGACGCGGGTTAAGCCTAATAATATATAAAATTGATAATGTTTTCTTTGCAAAAATACTTAGACTCTCAAGTGTTTATTGTAAATTATAAGCATGATACATTAAAAGACTAAACCTAAGCATGAATCATTAAGTAAAATAAGAAAATCACTTGCGTCAATTAAAATTATTGCAAATAGACATAATAGAACTAATAAAAATATTAAATAAATTTACTCGTTAATTATAAAATAATGACTTCCTCCTTTTGTCCTAGTTATGAAGACGTTTAGCCACTCGTTATAGGATAAGAAAACATCATCTTTATTAATGGGAATAAGAATTATTACACATTATTTTTATCATTCCAAACAAATATAACACTAAAAAATTTACAATGCTTTCTCCCCTGCTGCAGCTCCTCTCAAATCTCTTATATATATATCCAATTATATCATCATCCAAGCGGACCAAGCCCTACCCGTACTTGGATAACAAAGGTAAGCCAAATCCCAACAAAATATAATACAATATCAAATAAAAACGTGTTCTTTTGGATAAAGCAAAACAACAAAATGATCCGGGATAACCAAGAGTAAGAGCTTCTCCTATGCTTATTGTGTGTTTTTTTTCATGTGGCAACACAAACAAGACATCCTCTTCCAATTTTTCTTTAAAATTAGGGAGAAAAAAATATCCATCTCCAATGACATTGTATTTGACCTCTTCTTTTGATTAGTCTAAATTGTATTTTCAACAACTTAATATTTAATTATATTTGATTAGATCTAAAAATGGTTATTTAATATATTATAGTCAATTTAATTAAGTAAAAACTGATTAGGATGGGTTGATATCCTCTAGGTGAATGTCTAGTTCTAGACCATCACCAAAAAGATATCAACCTAAAATTAAGCCACATCATCTATATACTGATTAAAGAAGTTAGAATTGGAGAAAGATTTCAGAGAAAATTGATATATATCCTACATAGACTTAGATATTTATTATCACTCATATTTTATTGAAGAAGCTCTAAAAAGAGATAGTGGAACATATACCAGGTGTAGTAGTTTATAGGATCCACGTGTTTTCTAGGATCTCTTTAAAAGTGCGTCTATAAGTTGCTGCCTAGATCAATTGGATACAAAAGTCCATTGTCCAAAAGTCAAGAGAGTATTTTTATATAATAATTTTTGTCAAATAATGAAAAAACCGACATAAATTTTTTTGACAGATACATAGGTGAGATCATCTTGGGACTCACCACCTCAGGATTGGTAGTTTTGAATCGTACCGGAGTCTTATCTGGGGTTTTATCTATGTGTCTTTCGGTTTTTATGTCGGATTTTTTTTATTATTTATCAATTTATCGTTTTACATTATTTTAAAATATATTTTTTTCAATTCCTACTAATATAAAATCCTAGTTCCGAAATTGCCAGCGTTTTTCTTGGCAAGAGTGACTCAACTAGATTCAATTTCATAAAATAGCCCACTGAGTCCCACTGGACAAAACTCTACCGGATGTGTATTAAAATGATAGCTGTTGAACTAGCCCCTTTTGGCTCCCAAATCTTTTACGAGAATTAGCTTTGTCTAGAAGCTAAAATTCTTGGTTTGGAAGTCTCTAAACGAGATCTTTAACCCTTGACAACTACTTACGACGACCAAATAAAACACCTAGGCCATAACTTAAAGTCGTGTGGGTTACAAGTTTGTTTGATTTTTTTTTTCTTTTGTGTTTTTTTGTTGCAGCGCACTAACCTCGTTGCATCTTACCTACCAGCAACCTAAAGAAAAAACACGTCATATTTAACATTAATAACAATGATAACCAATCTGATTTTTTCAATGTAAACGTCTTCAATTTATTACTTAGAAAAAAAATAATTATAAACCATCATAGAATTGTTTAGAACAACTTCATATAAAATTTCTGGGATGATACGAGGGACTTCAGGTCGAAACTTGCAGTTGGTAGAGATCGAACTCTTATTTTTGAGGTTAGAAGTTTGAGTTTTTAATTGATCTTTTTTCTATTTCATCCGTCTTTTTTTATTAATTTATTTTAATAAATTAAAAGATTAAGAAGACTGTAAAATATTCAAATATATCCTAATTAAATGTTATATTATTATTAAAAATAAAAATAAAGATGTGTACTTATATAACATATAAGACAAATGTATATTTAGTAATTTTATTATTCGTGGAAATGTTTAAAAGAAGATAAAAACAAACGTCCTTATATATATTTACTTTTAGATTATAAAGTATCCAACATTTCAACATTTATAGATATGAATATTTTTTTTTTAAAAAAGGAACAAAGATAAATAGTAGGAAAATTATTAAATGGATTTTTATTTATTTGCCTACATACGGTTTAAGATTTTAGATTAGTTATGATAAAAATAATTTTATAATTATAAAAAATTAAGGATACATTTAATAGATTAATAAAAAATATTATTATAAACAGAAGCTGACAACTATTTTAAGACAGATGAAGATAAAATAGAGGACTAACAAAAAAAAGACGGAGGGAGTACTTCACTTAGTCGATATAATTAGTTAATGGGTCTTGTTAACTAGTATCACATGATACAAGTTAAGATAAATTAAATAATACATTTTTTACATTGATGTTAGTTATTTTTGTTGGAATTGTAATATTTTTGGTTAAATAATTCAACAACCTAAAAACTCTAATTCATCTCCCATTCGATGTTGAAAGGTGCGCCTCCCCTCCCCTCCCATTGGTCGGTCAAAGAAAGTCCGACTTATGGTTGGATGAAACACAACTTATCCCCCTTACATTTCGTGGCCGTTGAATTTTAATGAAATCAATTCGATCTCTTGCTCCACGTTGAAAGGTAGCGTTCATCCTCCCTTTGTATTGGTTGGTCGACGAAACTTTTGCTCCTGATTGGTTGAGATTTTATAAAAATTCTTACACCACGTCTACATGGGTTTCATAAAATCCAGACCATCAAATCTGCATCAAGTAAATTACTAGAAATGATTTTGTAAAAAAAATAAAACAGTTTTTATACATAAATATTTATACGAATTTATTTTACCTTATTTTGGGCGTACATATATATTTACTTCCCGAAGCAAAACTAAAAAATTCATTTCTAAAATTCCTAAATTAATCTCATTCCAATTAAACTCCTAAAATCAGCCATATATATAATAAACATAACGTAAATATCTACCCATTTTTTTTGATACGTACGAAATCTAGTATTTCCTGCGTGAATAAGATTATATATCCGAAATAAATTAAATCTGATAATTTTTAATATCGACTTAATAATTGTGTATCATGGAGCCATTTTATTTGTTAATAATTATTTTTGTGTCTATATTTAGTTTTGAACATACCTAATTTTTCCACTCAAACCTATCGATAGAATTTTTGATTTTGTCTGCGGATCGTGTTAGATTCAATTCTAGAAATAAATCTAGGACTACTAAGCTACGGTAGATCTTATACCAAATTTAGTTCTTTGAGCAAAAATATCTTTGGATGTTTTCTTGATGATCAAGTACAAGAGGTATATATAAACGATACAAGGCTACTAGATTTTCATATTCAGTTACGATCACATAAAGAAAACCAAGCTATCAAAAACTCGCATATTCAATAGGCGAGAAGAGGAGGAACATGAAGAGAGAAGAGATGTGGAAACTCGCATATTCACTCCGCTAGGGTTTCGATTATTTTTACAGGGAATATAAATCTGCGTTGGAGTTTTACGAATCGATTTGTTACTAAACAACCTTTCGACTGGTTAATATTTTGTTCGATTTGAACCATCTTTTGATTCTTAAAATTCTTATTTGTAAGGCGAAGAGATCAGAATATCGAACTGGATCGAATACTAAGAAAATCTTTTTAGGTATTTTTAAACTTTTGTTTTATTATTTGCTTTTGATTCTCTTGCTTCTTGTTGTGCAGAGTGGGCAATGTATTGTATCGGTTCTAAGATAACAATATATTGTTGCTATCATAAAGAATGGCTATCAAAAACAGTGAATGAATTTTAGTTCTGATGCAGAATAATTTGATTATCATTCTGAGGATGGTATTGTAAGGATACAAATTCAGGTAGAAGAATGGATTAATTTTGGCTCAAGTTTGTGGTGAAATGAGTTAAGTTTTCTTAGCTTGATTTCAATTGAAGACGAATGGCAGTAGATTAATGGTTTTTTGAGTCTTGGTAATGTTTGAAGATATGGGTTATCTATGAATTTGAATGCTTACAGGGAAGAAGAACTAATTGGCAGGAGAACATATGCAGCTAGTACACAACCTTTGATAATTTTGATAAAAATCAGAAAATGAAAATTGGAGAAGATGATATTAATGATATTCAGTTCTATGTATTTCTTTTACACAAATGATTGGTACTTATATCAATGTCTTAACAGATAGACTTAGTCAAGTCAAAAATCTTTGACTTAGTCTATAACAGACCCCCTCAAACTGATAAAGTGAAACAGCTACAGAGACACACTTTAACAGTTTGAACCCATTAATCCACTGAAGTATCAGCAACAGAAGAGGAGAAAGAACAACCAAGTAGAAGCAGCAACAACTTGGAGAATATAGGAAAACATAATCCCTTAGTAAACAGATCAGCCAACTGATCTTCACTGGCCACATGATGCAGTTGAAGAAAGCCAGACTCCACAAATTCTCTTACAGCATGATAATGAACCTCTATATACTTGGACCTTCCATGAAAAACAGGATTAGTATCCAAAGAAATAGCACTTGTATTATCACAATAAAGATGCACATGACCCTTCAAAGTGAAATGTAATTTCTCTAGAACATAAGAAACCCATTGTAACTCAGCAGCAGCTACTGTCAAACATTTGTATTCTTCCCCAGCAGAAGATTTGGACACAGTTGGTTGTTTCTTGGATGACCGAAAATCACAGAACTTCCCAAAATGACCACATAGCCAGAAGTGGATCTTCTGGTATCAGGGCATCCAGCCCAGTCATAATCAGTAAAAGCTTTCAAACATTGTAAATCACCAGACCTAAGACTGATACTTGTACCAAGACTTCCTTTCAAGTATCTTAGAATTCTTTTAACCAGAAGCATATGCCTATCTGTTGGTGCATGCATAAATTGTGAAACATATGTAACAGCAAAACAGATATTTGGTCTAGTTAAAGTCATATACTGAAGGCTACCCACTAGATTCCTATATTTCAGTTGGATCAGGCAATAAAGTTCCATCAGTGATAGAAACTATGTTAGCCTTTGCAACAGGTGTTGTACATGGTTTGCAAGTCAATATTGCAGCCTTTGTTAATAAGTCCAGAGTGTACTTCTTCTGTGTTGACAACATAGTGTCAGAATTTTATATAGCCTCAATGCCTAGAAAATATGTCAAGTTTCCTAACTCTCTCATAGAGAACTTATCCCCCAGGGCTTTTGTCAAAGCATTCAGCATACTATCTGAACTACCATTTAACAAAATATCATCAACATACAACAAGAGAACCAACATATCAGAACCATGATTGTAAATGAACATAGAGTTATCTAACACAGATTTCTTGAAACCATAAGACAACAGAAAAGAGTTAAAAGTCTGGAACCATGCTCTTGGTGCCTGCTTCATGCCATATAGGCTTTTCTACAGCTTGCATACATAGGAAGGGTAATCAGGATGGATAAACCCCTGAGGTTGATCCATATAAACAGTTTCATCTAAATGTCCATGCAAGAATGCATTGGAAACATCTAATTGTCTAACAGACCAATGCTGAGTTAGAGCAATAGTAAGAACAATTCGGATTGTAGGAAATTTGACTACTGGGCTAAATTAATCTTTGAAATCCACAACCTCTAGTTGAGTATAACCTTGTGCAACTAATCTGGATTTATACCTATCAACAGAACCATCTGCCTTTAGCTTTACCCTATACACCCACTTGCAACTCAAGATATTCATCCAAGGTTCTGGTGGAACATAGTCCCATGTATCTTGTTGTAATAATGCATCAACCTCCTCCTTCATAGATGTTATCCAGTGAGGTAGTTTAGAAGAAGTCTTGAAACTCTTTGGATCATCTGTGTTTGTTAACAAGGAGGTAAAAGCAATAAGAAGTGGATGCCTAACAGTTAAATGAGCTACATGATCAGGATATAATTTTGGCTTGGAAATTCCCATCTTAGATCTAGTAACAACAGTACTAGTATGAGCAGAAACACAGTCAAGTGCAGGTGGAATTTGATCAACAACAGAAGGTGTCTGAATAGAAGTTATAGAATCAGAAGAAACAGATGATGTAAAGTAGAATTTGTTTTCATCAAAGACAACATTCCTTGAGATATAGGTCTTCTTGGAAATGGGATTATAGCATTTGTAACCCCTATGCACTGAACTGTAGCCAATAAAAACACACATGACTGACTTAGGAGAGAGCTTGTCAACTCTTGAAAATGTGTAGCAAGTACAACCAATTTTTTTTAACCATTTATAATTTGGTATGAAATGAAAAAGAACTTCATAAGGGGATCTATAAGCCAGAACTTTGGATGGAGTTCTGTTTATAAGATATGTTGCAGTTTGAAATGCATCATACCAAAACTCCTTTGGACAAAAAGCATGAAGCAAGAGAGTGTTACCCATTTCAATAATGTGCCTATGCTTTCTTTCAGCTAGGCCATTCTGTTCTGGTATTTTTGGACAAGATATCCTGATTGAGATCCCATTAGACTCAAGAAACAGCTTAAAATGACCCTTCACAAGTTCAGTAGCACCATCCACTTGGAAGAACTTTACTTTTGTAGAAAATATATTTTCTGTTAAACTCTTGAAATGAGTAAAACAGGATAGTGCATCAGTTTTGAAAACCATTGGATAAAGCCAGTGAAATCGACTAAAATCATCTATAAAGACAATGTAGTATCTGAAACCAGCTAAAGAAGTTACAGGTGTTGGTCCCCATACATCACAGTGAATAAGATTTAATGGCTGAGTTGCATGAGATACAGAAGTAGAAAATGGTTATCTTTTACTCTTAGCAAGCTGACATGGGTGAAAGAGAAAAGATTTACTAGAAGATTTTGTCTGGATTTGCTTCTTTTCTGTAAATGATGCAGAATAAGAGAGGAAGGATGGCCTAGTCTAGCATGCCACAAGGAAGTGGAATTATCCACATTTGAGGAAGCAAAGTAAAAATGATATTGTGATGAAATAAAAGGAAAATTCTGGATTGGATAAAGATTATTAACAACAGCACCATGAGCCAACAGAGTATTGTCAAGCATGCTTCTTATCTCATAACCATATGGATTAAACACAAAATAACAACAATTGTCCTTTGTGAACTTAACAACAGATAAGAGATTATGCTTGAGTTTTGGAACTAACAACATAGTGTTTAATCTAAACCTAGTTTGATGTGTTTGCAGAAAAGAAGTTCCAGTTAAGGTTATAGAAAATGTCTTACCATTTCCCACCATAACCTTCTCCTTGCCAGCATAAGAAGAAGGATGTTGGAGCAAAGATGCATCACCAATCATGTGAGAAGAAGCACCACTATCAGACAGCCATGTTGTAGGTATTGGGTGTTCACTAGTGTCAAAAGCATTGACATTAAAAGTGGAGAAGGCATTTTCCACCTCAGCTACATTTGCAACACCATCAGTAGTTCTTACATTTTTTTGAGGCGCATAACGAAAGAAACATCTACTTGCATAATGTCTCATTTTCCTGCATATTTGACATTCTGCAGCAGAATAATCATGTTGTGGTCTTCTAACTCCACCAGAACCAAGAATTGGTACTGAACCAGAAGTAGATCCAGTAGTTGAGCCATTATGATTAAAACTTGTAGTATTTCTTGAACTCTTGTATTTTCTTGAATTAGCTGAACCAGAATTAGATCCAAACCTTGCACTAGAATGAACATTTCTAGTGTAAAATGATGCTGACTGTGGAGAATCAAATTGTTCTGTAATTGCTTGATGTTGATCATGTAACCATTGCTCATGAATCAGCAATCTAACCTTAAGCTCAGAGAAAATATATGATGACTCTATATTATAGGCAAAGACAAGAAAATTGTCATATTCTCTTCCTAAGTCATTCAAGATATGCATAGTGAGATCAACATCACTCACCTTTTCCCCAATTGCTGACAAAGAATCATCAATCATCTTGATTTGATGAAGATAAAGAGTTATTGATTGGGTACCCCTACGGATATTGTTAAGTTGATTATGAAGCATACCTCTTCTAGCAGCAAATTGTTGTTTAAGTGTTGTTTCAAGAAACAACCAAATTTCTCTGGCAGATGATAGACCTAGGACATCATTGGAGACAGTTGATGTGGGTGTTTCTTTTAAACAGCTTACAACAAATCTATCAAGTTTACGCCATTAAATCCATCGTGGATTTGTCACCCGATGTAAGTATTTTATTTGGTGGTTCTTAAACATCACCATTAACATATCCATATAAATATGTTGAGATAAGAATTGAATCAAATTGATCTTTCCATAACAAGTAGTTTGTGGAATCAAGTTTAATTGAAATGAAGTTTGAGATATTAGTAAATGGAAGACTAAAATTTGGTGAAAAATCATGTTCTCCAGCAGTTGCATTATGATTTGTACTCCAAGGATCTGATCGATTAGCCATACTTCTAGTAATAGGCATGTAAAATTGTTTGAAGATTTATTTTTAGATGAATCGGAAGATTCAAGATCAAGAAAATGTTGTTGAAGATTTGTTGAAACAGATTCACAAAATTGAAGATCTGAAAAGAGAAAAATGAAAAAAAAATTGAATCTGGTAAATTGAAAGATTTTAATAAAATGATGCTTGTAAGATTTTGTTTCAATGATTTTGATTCAAGATGATGAACTTAGCTCTGATACCATGATAATTTTGATAAAAATCAGAAAATAAAAATTGGAGAAGATGATATTAATGATATTCAGTTTTCAATGTATTTATTTTACACAAATGATTGGTATTTATATCAATGTCTTAACAGATAGACTTAGTCAAGTCAAAACTCTTTGACTTAGTCTATAACAACCTTCAACGATTAGCAAGGCGCATACCATGTGTTTGTATAAATGCCTGAAAGACCTTTGAATGGTTATCATAAGTTGTAAGTTTGAGAAGAACACGGATTTTATGGTTTGAATTGGTATAGGCTTTGGGGTGAAGTATTAACTGACAATACAGGGATGATGAAGAAGCAGATACATGTTTGTGATAGATTCGAGTTAATTATACGGAACTAATGGTATTTGGATTAGCTTGGGGTTGTTTTGAAACCGTAAAATCAGTGAAGAACATTAGCTCTTGCTGTTGATTTTTTTAAAATATATATATTGAATGTCATGGAAATAACAGTTATCATTTTTAATGAAAAATCAAGTAAAAGATATTTGCTAAGTGATACTGAGAAGTAGAGGATTCGAAAGAAAATTCACAATATATTCATTTTCATATATTTGCAGGCTCATAATAAACAACACTTGGCAAGGTAGAACGTTGACACCATAGAAGCAGAAGTTTGCCATCAATAAGATGTATTTTGTGAATCTCGATGGATCATCTTACCTCTTAGGTTGTACTTCTGAGAAATAAATCTCCTAGCGTTATTGGTTCACTTGAATCACTTTTGCAATAAAATGAATCCAATTATATAATTCATTCATTGGTTTTGAACAATCTCTCTTATAGTATCCTTAAATTTGTGCAACAAGAGTTCATAGGTCTGTTGTTTAATGGAAAAATAGCGAGCATTCTGAACAATATGTGTAAGTTTCTCTTGATTTATTTCTACCAGTTTCTTCAATGTTATTTGTTGATACTTAAATTTCTTCCCGATTCTATAATTTTTCATTACCTGGAATCAAATATGCTTGACCACATTGATATCGATTATGTTACTCAACTTGATAAACAACAAAACTGAGACCAAGCTTTGGTGAAGAAATTTTTATTATTGTTAATGGATTGAAAGGTATTGTTTTGATTTGGGTTCCATTTTTCTTTTATGATTGTAACTTCCAAATACTGATTTATGGTTTGTGCTTCAGGGATTTGGATGACCAGTGATTGTATATGAAGTATGCATAGTTTTGTTGTGTTAGTTAATTTAGTGAAGTTACACCTGGAATTGATCCCCTTAAATTGGTTCTAGGTATCTTTATTGTTTTTCAATTTAATAGATCATGTTTCGCTTTTATGGTTTTCTTATACCTACGTTTGTGTAGTTGCAGTTTCATACTTTGGAGAATCCAGAAAAAGACCAACTCCATCTACCTTAGGTAATAATACAGCTTTCGAATAGTAAATCAGAAAACAATGGACATTCGTGAACAAGGTTTGTAAGCTTAACCAAATCACCGATTTTTTACCGATATATTACCAATTGTTTTTTAATGATTCAACGTAGGTTTTGAATTTAATGTCTATTAGTATGTTACCAAAAAGATTTTGATTATTAGGTTCATATGTAATAATTAAACAAAGAAGCTTGAAGCTACAAGAGTATGTATATTTTCTATAGCCATAATAGGTGTGCATAACACGGGTTACGTTCATGATTATGGGGAGAAAATAGGGTTACTTGTTAATACATTGCAGTTCACTGCACAAAAGATTTAATTTTTTAATTCTATAATTTGGGGTATGGTTCCTAACTGTTGAGTTTTGTAACATAGGGGTTGTGGGTTTTCAAAAATTTAGCTCAATTTTTTGAAGTTATATTTAAAGTTGTTCTAGCCAATTAGCAAATTGCGGCATTTTTTGTTTATGATTGGAGATATTTATTGTTTATCATGGTGATCTTAGGTTGACTTTCCAATGTGCCGAACAATACTCATTGATATAAGTGATATTGATACCTAGGATGATAGTCTAAAAATCATATATATTTAGCCATTATAGTAACTGTTGATCGGTGGTGCTTTTTATAATTGTAGATTTCTTGTATGGCAGGCATACTTTTTTTTTTCGATTTTGTTTCGATAATTAGTTATAATTTGATTCCTTCAATGAAGACATATCTTGCTTGAAATGTATATTTAGTATGGACTTATAGTCTTATTCAGTCCAGCCTTATTAACTTAAGAGGAGTTGGTTCATTTATAGTCTACGTACCAGATAAGACTTGATTTGTCGAGGGTCATGATGAATTATTAAGACGAAGATGAGTGCGCAGTGAATTACAAAGAGAATGCAATGGCGATGTTAGATTATTTTTCTCTTTTTGTTCACGAGTTTTTTTAGTTCATGCACATATTTTGTATATTACCATAAAATTAATATATTCTTTTGTTTTGATTGCAGGGTTGATCGATGTGGCATTTACGTATATGAGGTATTCATGAGATCTCTCTTTGTTGGGTTGTTCTTTCGTGCATACTAATAGGTAACTCGGTTTATCATTTAAATGACTTCCATTCTATTGACATTTCTTAGCTTTGATATTTCGATTACTTTCAAGTAAATTTGTTACTTCACTTTGGCACAACTGGTTTTTTGTAAAATGTTAACACCAATTTTATTGGATATTTTGAGTCTTTCATTGGTTCAAAGGTGGTATGAGACTTTATGGTATTAGTTGATTCATCATCTTGTGTTGCAGCTACGATTTAAGAAATGTGATACAAGGGAAATATGCACGTATAGCTAAATTTAGTTAGTATTTATCTGTTTAATCTTCGCCGCTCTTATAAAAGCATGTGATTAGACAAATATATACTAAATGAATTTATTTATACAATTTGACAAGTATTTTCCTCTCCAGAAACTACATAACCAATAAAGATATCTACTAATATCGTTAGAGGCTGCACAACTAAATTTCAAAGGTGGATGTATATGGCAAGGTAAGGAAAGGCAGTGCTAATAGATATGTAGTTGAGCCAAGCTAAAAATGTAACCGAGTAAAGTTAGTGTCTTACAGTAAAATAATACTACTTTTGAGCTTTAACATGTAGATGCAATTAGTGATGTAAATAATGATGTAAATGGAAATGCATGATCAAAGCTAGCTAAAGGTTACTTGGTTAAATTAGATGTATCTATCATATAATTAAATCCGTTAAGCTATAATGTCCTTAGATGTATTATTAGTTTGTAAACTGTATCAACTAAGTTGGTCTTTTTGACTAAGTGGAGGATTTCTTGACTATGAACCCCAGTGGTATTTCTTAATCATTTCATGTTTTGCAGTAGCTATGAATTTTGATATTTTTCTGTAGTAAATGTGTATGTAGGAAATAACTTCAAACTTTGTAGCAACAGTTGGTAGCATATGCCCAGATATTGTTGTTCACAGATTCAGAAAGGTGATCACCAGCTTCTCTATAGGATCTGCCGGTAACAATAACTTGAATAAAGATATTAAACATGGAAAACATAAAGTCTCCTCTATTCTTAAGTTCCTACTTCCTTAATTTGACACCATAGATTGAGAAATCTACTTCCTTTCTCATCCAAGGAAATTTAGATATCATGGATATTATTCCTAATTATCGAATCAATACGGAATACTTGATACAGATATATGTATATAAGTGAATTCTTAACATTCTAGATAACGGTAAATATTGTGTTGCTGTATAAATACAACAGGATGTGACGAAGAGTAGCTGAGTGTTTCTCCTTCTTTCTATGGCCTACGCCCACATAAAGCAAAATGAAAGCATTACCCTGGATTTTTTGAAGCAGCAAGGCGGTAAATATTTTCTTTATTAATATCCAACTCTTTTGTTATTGTGTGGAATATTATGAGAATTTGGGAATTAGGATGAAAAAGTATTAATGCTATTAATGAGGATAATACGATACATTGTTTTGGACTTGGGGATGGTAGTACGATTTCCACTTTGCTTAATATGTCCCAGTGATTTACTTTTAGTTCTCTTTTGGATTTTTTTTGGATTAATTTTGAGGTTCATTTATTTAAATTCATTTACAATTTTCTACAACATCAAAAAATACTACTACCATCTTTAGGTTATATGTAGAAGAGATACCTTTCCCTGGATTTTGTGGAAGCAGCAAGGCAGTACAATCAAATTGCGAGACGTGCACAACTAACAGGTCAGTCCTATGCATTATGTAGTCAAATATATTGAAGCTTGGTTATATTTTTTTCTTTTCTTTTCCGGCTATCGGTTTTTATTAAACCATGGCAGACCGAGTATCGTTTGGTCCAATCATCCGTAAGGCTATTTATATTGCCAGTACAATGCCTGAGCAATACCATGTGTTACTTATGGTTGCAAGCGAACTGGTAATTTTTAAATTTCATCAAGTTTTTACTTTACCTTTGCATCTTCATTCTTTTGGTCACTAGAGTATTGGGCATGCAGAAATCCAAAGTAATATAGTATAAATTTATGTTTTTTTTATTGTGTGTATATCTATGGCTAATTAAATATAATTTTAATGCAGCGGCATTACTATGATTGTGAATTTATGGCTGATCGACCAAGATAATACAAAATGAAATGATACGAGGTTGTTGGTGCAAAATTAATCACCCGAACACTCGTCGAGATATGTGTAGATTAATTAAATCACAACCGTTGATTTATTTATTTGATAATGATGATGATGAAATAAGAAAAGAACATCAAAAATAAATAATGGAGACAAGAATTTAACGTGGTTCGGCAAGTTATGCCTACGTCCACGGATGAATCCCCTTGGAGAGAGAAGTTTTATTGATATAAGGATTACAATGGTTTTTCTCTGGGTTAGAAAGCATAGAGATCTCTAAGCAGATGAAATATGGTGAAAGTGGGTAGAAATTATATGCATTTTGAGTTGGATTTCAACCTCTATTTATAGATAGAAATCAAATCTAGTTGAAGTTATCCCAAATGACCACTTAGATTTGTAGATATCCTAAATAACCACTTAGATTTGTAGTTATATCATAAGATTCATGTCTATCTTTTGTATATCCTGTATTTATCCTGAAAGATTATATAATATTTTCTCAAGATTATTGTCTATACCAGAAGACTTATATCTATTTCCCTAGGATTCATGTCTATCTTGGAAGATTCTTACTTATCTTCTTGGGATTCGGGTCTATCCCAGAAGATTCATATCTATCTGCCTAGGATTCATGTTTATCCTGGAAGATTCTTACTTATCTTCTTGGGATTCATATTTATCTGATAAATAGGCTTCCTCAATAAGCCAACTGGGTTTCCTCAATAATCCCAATAAAAACTAGGCTTCTACAATGAGCTATCTGGACCTCTTCAATAAGCCAGCTGGATTCCCTTTACAAGCCTAGTACTATGTCTATGATGCGGCATGTGCGCTTTACATGTTGCTATTTGATTATGGTACAAAAAAGGTGATAATGTTGATCCAATAATTGTTATAGTTACAGGAACGTTTGCCTTACAAACACCTTGGTGGGTACTCTGAATATTAATTCTTTGTTGTATTCATTGTTGAAAGTAGTGATAGTACGTGTATATAACATTACCTTGGCTTGATAAGTGTACATTTCCTTGCTACACCATATGCGTCAAATCAACCAATATCAAGGTATACCCTTATTAATTCTTGCAAATGTTGTTGCGTTATCAAACACAATTGATTTTTGTTTTGAATGTCTTAATAATGCATAAAACGAGTTCATATGATTGTTCTTTGCTTGTTTTCTCTTTTTTGTTGTTGTTGTTGGTTGACGAATCAATTTTATGGGTAGGTAACGAAAGGAATCTTAACTCTTGATCATGAAATCAAAAACAAGTTGATGTGAAGGTTTCTTCTAATGACAAGGAAGAATCTAGCAATGAAGAAGATTCATTTATGATGATATAAGATACTTCACTTTCTCAACTTAATTTTAAGTATTTCATTGTTTACGTGAAAACATCATTTGAATAATTTGTTGTTAACGTTTTCCAGGCCAAGAAGTTATGGTTCTTGATTACCATTGAACATCCGTTTAAGTTTTTGTTTCTTTATTCTACAAGTCGGACTTCTTAGCACGTACATTATCAAAAAACTGTACTTCGGCATGTCTGAGACTTATCTTAAAATTTCATATGATATAAATTTTCAAGCACCTGATTGTTTTATTTTTTGTTATCAGACATTCCACTGATCGAAAGGCTCCAAATGAGAAAATGCTTATTATCAAGATTGCCGTGGTGGGTAACCAATAAACAAAACTGTCAGTTGTTGATAATGCATTGGCTATATAAGTTTGCCAGTTCATAGTAACATTAAACCATAAGTGGAGTTTTAGGCATGAGTAGTTGGTGCTATGAGCGTACATATTGTCTTCATATATTATTTTATCTAGGTTTATTATAGTTTCGTGGTAATGAAATCATCCTTTTTTGGCATTCCTAAGATTTTTTTTTAGCATCAGTCTCAGCCAAAATTAACCTACAAAAAGTTCATCTCCTTATCATTAAGAGGTTGGATATACAGGAAGATGAAAACAGAAGGCACAATCCCATGAGTTTCTCATATTCCAAGTTCAATTGGTATGATGGAAAAAATTACAGTACTAATGTAACTTCGGAAAGCCAGTATATATTTAATTTTTTGTTGTGATAAAATTTGGCGAAATATGTAGAAGTTAAACCTAAAATGCGTGCAACGTCTAAGACCAAACACTACATAAGGGATGATTTGTAATATCAAAAAAATGCTATCAATCCCAAATCTTGATCTCACATCTCGGTCTACACCTGCTGTACCCTTCTTATATGTGCACTCTAAATGTCTACCTGTCATACCTACATCAACGGAATTGCTGAGACTACTCGTAGCAAGAGCATCACGGTCACAATTCATCAGGAAGATCTCCCTCCTAATTCGAAGAACTTAGTCGTAGCCCTTGCATACTTTGCTGGAAACTACCAGACATTTTTCCTATCTTTGGTTTAAATATACCCCCCGTAATGATACTCTCCGGGGAATGAAAGAAGAACTCTTTCATTTCCAAGTAGAGAGCATTCTAAGACAATTACATATGCATTTTGGACTGGAGTATAGACTTGAGGAGAGTGCTAAAGCCAACTTGAGCAAGTACAAGATCAAATACTAACTAACCTCAGAAGATGATCACGAAAGAAAGAGTTGATATCTTAAGTTTACGGCTTTTGAATCCAATTATTACTGAAGAAATACACACTTATTCCGTGAAGGATAGGGAAATACTCACTTACTCTTACAGTTTACAGTGGCCAATCAGTAAGTGTATATTTTCTTAAAAAATATAAGAATTGTATTTTTGAACATTACAGAGGATTTATTTCATTGTGGTTATTGTAAAAGCCTATCTGGGTGCAAACAAAATGTTCATTGATTACAACATGATAAATCTCTTCTTTTTTTTCCAACAAATTTATTTGTTCACACTGTTGGTATAAAGTTGCGCATTCAGAACTTTCAGATCCTTGGAATGATTTGTATCTTACATTTAGTTTCTTTATGTTATATGTAGTTCAAATGTTTTGGGGTTGAAGTTGGTTCTCCATTTTTTTTCTACAACCTAAAACCCCCTACTACAACTCATGTTCAAAATAATGGATCAAAAGAACCGTTTGTGGGCAACCTATCTTTTCCGAATTTAAATATAAAGTTCTATTTCACTCCTCTTTTGTATCACAACTTTAAATATATAAAGAGTATTAAAATAAAATTCTTTGTTTAACATTTTTCGTTCATCCACCTTTTTGCTTTCATCCCTACCTAGAGGTAAAATAATAATAATAATAATAAAAAATTAATAATTAAGTAAACGGATTTATTTACTAGATTAGAGAATTACATGTTATCGAAGAGAATATTATGTTATGAGGCTTTTTAAGGTTGAGGTGATAGTGTTGATACTAAACTGAGTTATTTACTAAATTATAGAAATACATGTTATCGAAGAGATTTACATCAAATTAACTCAAATTAACTAACCTGAATTATTAGTTGATACTTGAAAGGTTACCTATAAATTTAATACTGGACGGTTGGTGAGTCATAGTATGTTCCCTTTGCAAGTTTTGATTTCTGATTTTACGCCTTAAAAAAATAATTTATATCGAATGAATTTGGTCTTTTATTGTTATTTGCCAATCTGTTTGATCCATTTCCATTTGGTGTTATAGGAATCTGAATGGAGTTCTAAACATATTTTCTTTTTGTTTTATATAAGCAGCTGAACTCCAGGCATTTGATGCGATGGAGAGGTTGGAAACAAATAGATATAGTAAGTTGATCGATATCCCTTATACATCCTTATAAGATCGAATATTACTAGGTTTATCGAAAAATCCGTTGCTTCTGCCCTTCTTTCATATGTGGCATCATTTCCAAGCCATCCTTTAGGTATAAAATCCTAAATATTAGGGGATTTTTTTTATATCTATCCCATAAAGTTTTATATCCTTCTTTTACTTACTTGTAGATATACAATTGGTTAAAATTATTTCAATTTTTGTTTTTCAATGATTTTTATTAATAAAAGTGTGAAGATATCCTCTAGGTGAATGTCTAAAACTAGTTCACTTAGAGAATGTCTAACTTTTTTTTTGCCACGTCATCCTCACATCAATGAGTTGGAGATGGTTTTTTTTATAAATATAGTTGTGTATCCTATGTGGATTAAGACTTTTTTCTTCACACGCATTCCACTGGAGAAGCTCTTATAAGCTAAGGAGGTACATTGTCTTAAGTCTTAATAATCAAGTTGTAAGACGACAAGATTCTATTTCACAGAAAAAATATTCTATCTTTGAGTCTAAGTGCAGGATTTTATTTCATGGAAAAAGATAGCCCATACTTTGAGTTTGACAACATTTTGCGCCCGTGCCATTTGAATATCTTTTCTAGCTTGGCTACGTTTCAAGCAAATATTGTAAAGAGTCACACATAAAATTGATGTTCCATTGTGATTTTAGCATTTCTAACAAAATTTTCTTCGGTAGGTAACTTAAAATTTAATTCATATTTTTTTGCCATGTAAAAGAGTTTGATTACTAAAGGTTATCAAATTTGACTATCCATCAAAAATAATCAGAATAATTAAGAATTATTTAAGGACATTCTAATACATCCGGGTAACAAGTGCGAGGCGAAGCCCCACCACACCAAATCGACAATTCCTACCACACCAAATTATCTTCAATTTCATATCTCTACTGATTCACTAAGTTACCGTCAATTTCATAACAAAGACAAACAGTTGGCTGCAGACGAATCTATATTTGGTTAATTTAGACTATAATATATATATCAACTGTACTGATAGCAATCACTAACAATGCACATAAATCTTTTGAATAAATTTTCAGTGAATTACTGGATTCTTTATTTAGGGATACCTCTCTATCATTCTCAAAATTGGTTTAGTTATTTCAGTGATTTTTTTTCAATAATTTGTGTACCATATGAATTTCTATTTGTCAACTAAGTATTCTTCACATGGGTTTGATAAGTGCATAAAATACATTATTTGAATTTTTCTATGCTTTTCTTAGTTATTTCTCTTGTATTTTTGGTATATTACGTTCGTTTTAAGTTCTATAGGTACTTTGGAGTCACGTGAAGCAAAAGAAAAGAAATAGAGGCTTATGGCATCGTTCAGAATCATTCAACAATAATGGGTGCGAAGCTAACAAGCACACAAGTTTCAGTTGTGTGTAAAACAAGAATTACTAGGGGTATCCAGTTTTACAAAGAAATTCAGTCACTACTAGTGGAAACCCATTATTTCCTAGAGAAGTGGTATATGGAGTCAAAGTGTTACTTAGGGTGCCTATATCTACTTCTATTTCTATAACCTAGAAAGAGCATTCACCTCTTGTCACTGTCAGCCAAGTTCACGACGGCAGAGTCACTGTGTCTCTAAGTTGAGATGGGTTTAGGTCCAGCGCAAGAAGATGAAGCTAGATTTGAGAAGGAAACAGGGACAAAGCAAATGGGTACGAACTGAAGAGATGGTTTTAGAATTTCAGTTGAGCAAAGAAAGTAATTCGAATCTGAGAAGGCGTTGAGCTGTGTGTTAATGGGTTTCAGATTGGTGAAGGAAGAAAGGGGTTCACGCAGGCTGCAATATGGGTTTGATGCTGGTTCGAGTAAGGATGATTACTGCAGAGAAGAAAGGTAAGGTTATCGTTGTTGGGTTTTGGTGATTCCGGCGACTGCAAATAAAGCTTGAGGTTTTGATTGAACATGAGTTATACTAAGAAATCAAGATGGGTCCGTGAGGTGAGACAAAGAAGATGATTGATGGGTTTTAGTTGTTGGCAGAGAAGATTGATTTGTAGGAGAAATCAGTCAGTGAATAAGTTGATGCCGGAAAATCAAGAAGGGAATCAGTGCTGTTGGTACTGAATTTAGGAATTGAGTTATATAAGATGGGTTGGTGCTGTTGAGTTGATTGTGTATTGAATTGTCGAATTAATGTGTGAATGATGGATATTATGCAGGGAAGGAGTTGGTTGATGTCTGAAAATGAACCAAACTCTATCGGAAATCACCAACAGATATGCACTGAATGTGTTCACTGAAATAGCCGAGTGAATAGCCGGGAATGGTTTGAGGATGCCTGTCAGTTCCACAAGACTAACAGGCTTATTTGATTTATGTACTCTAATTTTGGGCTTTAAAAGCTACGGGCTTATTCTCTATAAATCTGATTTCGGTTATGAATGTTTGGGCTTGACTTAGATATGGAAACCTAGAGTTAGAGTTATTTTTGGAATCGGAAGATAAAAGAAGTTATATAAGAGCAATTTCTACAAGAGGGAGAGATATCTAGGTTTTCACCTAGATCTCTTCTCACCTCTTTTACTTCTTTGTGTAGGTTTGCGACGGGGAAGATTTTTCACATCTAGGGTTTGCAATTTTTTTTCTTCTTGAGTTTAATTGTGTGAGCTCCAATAATTATGAGTAATTAATTTTATCGTTGGTTAAGGAATAGTTGGATTTCTCAAACATGAATCTTTGAATTAATAAATTAGTTTTGTCTCAATATTATCAATTATGATTCACTACAAATATCTCATTGATTGATTGTTTATTTAGTTAAATGCAAATTGATAAAACTCACATTCATATCTATAGCTAATTTAGGGTTTATTATACGCAAAAGTGATACTCCTTGAATACAAGTAACATAATTTGGTTATTGCTTGTAGTGATACATCCTAGTACTCACATGTAAATTATGACCTTAGTTAAATTGAATTAGTACGCTTTCCACGTTCAATTGTATTGATTAGCCTAATTTCATGAATCTTAATGCTCCTCGAGAATTAAACTTGACTAGTGCTTTTACACGTTAGTTTGGTCTCTTGGTAGAATTCATATTCTCATCTTTTAATGTGTTTGTTGATGATTTGAGAAAATTTGTGGGATATTCTTGCGATCAGGGTATTCTAGGGCTTTTGATAAAACGAGATTAAATATCAATTTTAATTATTAGTACAAGAACATGTTTTGAGAATGAAAACGAAACATTGACCAATATTCTCAACTTTTTGATACTTTTCTACAATTTCTTAGCTTCATAGTTAGTTTATTTATTTTCATTAAATCTGAAAAATCCCCCCGTTTACATAAGTACGAAACATATAACAACCAAGACCTCCTCGTAGGAACGATCCTTTCTTATCCTTGTTTCATAATAAATAAATAATAGTGAGAAAGTAATAAATAATTTTGATGTGCAGACGACCACATCAAATTTTGGCGCCGCTGTCGGGGAGGCGGCATATTGTTATTTGTTTTTGATTTTTTTTTTTTTTTAGTGTTAGTGTTAGTTTTAATTTTAATTTTATGTCTGTTTTTTTTTTTGTATATTTTTTTTTTATTCTAACATGGTTTTGAGAATCTTATTTCAGGTACTTATTTCTCATGGAAGGAGCATATTACAACAATCAATAAGGTTTTCAACCTCAACAACACCAGGACAATCGCTTACCACCTTTATGATACAATCAAAACCAATTTATTAGCTATGATCAAAACCCTAGAGAACCTTATGGTGATTTTCATACATACCCACAACCTTGTAGTCGGTATGTAAGTCAACCACCAAGGTGGGACAATTATACTTCCAATTGGCTATATTCGAGTTGTAAGCATGTTATGAATGGGTTACAAGACTTGTAACATAGACTAGACCAACTTGATTGTGATAGAGAGAATATTGCATAAACTGAATTTTACAATAGTTTACCTTACCCGACTCCCGATCGTAGTTATGATCATTCATCATTCAAAGGGAAGAGTCATGGGTGAGAGATTCTATTAGAGTTAATGGTGCAAAACGTGTGAATATCAGAACTTGCTTAGAAACTATACAAGTTGGAAGATGTCGGAGCTTCGGAAGAACTTATTGAAGAAATTAGTAAGACCATTCGTATGGAACTCAAACAACGTTGTGATAAAGGTTATGAAACCGATGAAGATTATGATTACAATAAGTCTGATAACAAAGAGGAGTATGTTGAGAATGAGACCAAATTAAATGATATTGTGGAAGACCCAATTGAACTTGCTGAGAACTATAATGATAAAGTTGACGCTGAAATTTTCATTGAGGCGGAGATAGATGAAGATTGGTTCAAGAGTTTGATAGATGACCATGATACACATGAGGTTAGTAATTCACTTGAATTCTTTAAGGATGAAGAGCATCCCGTGATACAAGAGATTTTACAAGGTTTAACTAATCACTTACCTATTGATTCTTCTCCTTTACCTCTCAATTGTTTGAATGTATGTGCTTCGGAAGTATTGTTAAATGACTTTGCTTCACGATATCCTCCATTGGAGATACTTGATTCTCATATTATGCGGGTTTATAAAGAAAAAGCCGTAGAAGTTCCCAAAATATTATGTTCTCTATACACTTCCAAGTGTAGAAAAGACTAAGTGTGGGAGAAACTTCTATCGGGCGATAACTTCAATTCTATTTTCTTGTACTAATATTCTTGTGAAGCTATTGTTAGAATTGCAGATTTTTTCATGGGTGGACCCCCAAAGCGATAACTTCAATTCTATTTTCTTGTACTAATATTCTTGTGAAGCTATTGTTAGAATTGCAGATTTTTTCATGGTTGGACCCCCAAATTTTCAGATTGTTGGTCTACGGGCGACTAGAAAGTCGGACTGACGACTGTAAACCAAATGAGGCAAACCATTGGTTTAGTATTTCTTGTAATTTCCTTTGTTTTTTCTGAATTTTTATATCATAATAGGATTTTCCACCTTGTTTTACATTGGATGACTCAATTTACATTGAGGACAATGTAAAGTTTAAGTGTGGAAAAGTGATTAAGCATATAAAATTTTTAAGTATTCACTTTTAGGTAGAAAATTTTCTAATTTTTTGTAACTATTTGCATGAAACCTCCAACTTTTAGATATTTTAGAGTCACTTAGTATACTTCTAGCTACGTTTACATACGGAGTTCTAACCGAAATAACTGAACTTAGAAGTATTAGAGAACTATATTCGGGTTTCTTAGTTGTTAAGAGGCTAGAGCTGACAAAAAGGGACTTAAACCGTCGGTGGCGAGTACAGTATTAGTGCAGCTGATCATTCAATACCCATATATGAGTGAGGCACCAAACCTTAATTCTTTGTACCTGTCTAAATTTTTCGTTTAGAGTGTTTCATCTGTGCAAATTTCTGGTAGAATGATGAGCTACCCAACCTCGCACCATTTCAGCACTACTTTTTGATCTCTTGAGTGCTAATTTCTGTCAATCATGAGGGTGACATCAGAATTGTGAAAAAAAACTTACCTTGTAGTTTGATTTTCAATTGGCACCATTCTCTCTCTCGACAACAACATGTCCATAGAAACACCATCATCATCAACAAGCGGAATATTACAAATTTCAAGAAAGTTGAAGACGTTCAAAGTTTACAAGCAACATTAAAAGGGAAAAGTTTCAGATTCAAAGTGAAGTCGCAATACAAGGAGCAGAATTCTATATACAAGTTGAAGACTTAGTACAAGAGCGAAAATATCAAAAGAAGTGAATTTTTGTGAAGTTTGTGATACCGAGACAATACAAGTTATGAAGAATCAAGTGGTAAAGTCCTTATCCCATGGCCATACCAGCTTCATTATTATTATTTTAGTTTGTATTTTATATTTCTTGTCTAAAAAAACCAGAAAAAAGAAAGAAAAAGAAAAAATATTTGTTTTTATTGTTTTAATGTATATTTCCTTTTGTATTTATTCGTTAAGGCCGTGGGAAAAAAGAAATCTATAAAGAAGTTTCAATCAACAAGAATTTGAGAAGAAAAGAGTTAGAAATTATCGAAGTTCTATGAAGTTCACGAGTTCATCATCCATAGTTGAAGCCGAAGCCGAAGACGTTTCTATGTGATGCTGTGAGAGTGGTGTTGATTGTACATTGAATGAGAAGGCGAAAGAGCATTCCCATCCTCGCATAGTGGTTGATTTCCCTTCGTAGAGATCATTAGAAAATAAGTATTTTTTTTCCCACGTTTCTATGGGATATTCAGATATAATTTGGAAGGTTTTCCCTTCCCACCATTCAACGTGTTCAGGATATCTATTTTTATTCCTGCCTACACACATGAGAGCCATAAAGTTCGTCTTTTAAGTGCAATATCATAAACCCTATTGGTAAGGCAGAAACATTCGATTCGCTCTCGAACTTGAATTATTTCATATGGTGGTTTTCTCCTAACTCAAGAGTTAAGCATGAGAATAATGTTCTTTGATATATCTAACTTCTTATTATTAGTGTGCAGAAACTTTATGTCCTCTTATCTCTTTGGACGTATGTGATTGTGAAGTATTTGGAAGTTGGAATTCTAGGTTTTGTGGGTATACCTCTTGTAAACCCTCAAGAGACTATAACTCGTCCACTAGGGACACCTAGGGGTTTAAAGGCTTGTTACACGTTGCTAAGTGTAACCATAACCTTAACGAAAGAGAGTTGTATATTCTAGTTTATTTTAGTTTAGTTTAAAATTAGTTTGATCGAGGACTAGCAAAAGGTAAGTGTGGGGGAATTTGATAAGTGCATAAAATACATTATTTGAATATCAATTTTCTATACTTTTCTTAGTTATTTCTATTGTATTTTTGGTATGTTACGTTCGTTTTGAGTTTTATAGGTACTTTGGAGTCACATGAAGCAAAAGAAGAGAAAAAGGCTTATGACATCGTTCGGAATCATTCAACATTGATGGGTGCGAAGCTAACAAGCACACAAGTCTCAGTTGTCTGTAAAACAAGAGTTACTATGGGGTATCCAGTTTTACAAAAAAAAAATCAGTCACTACTAGCGGAAACCCATTATTTCCTAGAGAAATGCTATATGGAGTCAAAGTGTTACTTAGGGTGCCTATATCTACTTCTATTTCTATAACCTAGAAAGAGCATTCACCTCTTGTCACTGTCAGCCAAATTCACGACGGCATAGTCACTAAGTCTCTAAGTTGAGATGGGTTTAGGTACATCGCAAGAAGATGAAGCTAGATTTGAGAAGGAAACAGGGACAAAACAAATGGGTACGAACTGAAGAGATGGTTTTAGAATTTCAGTTGAGCAAAGAAAGTAATTCGAATATGATAAGGCGTTGAGATGTGTGTTAATGGGTTTCAAATTGGTGAAGGAAGAAAAGGGTTCACGCCGGCCATAATATGGGTTTGATGCTGGTTCGAGTAAGGATGATTACTGCAGAGAAGAAAGGTAAGATTATCGTTGTTGGGCTTTGGTGATTCCGGCGACTGCAGATGAAGCTTGAGGTTTTGAATTTAGGGTTTGCAAAAAAAAAATTCTTAAATTTAATTGTGCGAACTCCAATAATTATGAGTAGTTAATTTTATTGTTGGTTAGGGAATCGTTGGATTTCTCAAACATGAATGTTTGAATTAATAAATTAGTTTTGTATCAATATTATCAATTATGATTCACTACAAATATCTCATTGATTGATTTTTTGTTTAGTTAAGTTGCAAATTGATTGAAATCATATTCATATCTATAACTAATTTAGGGTTTATTATACGCAAAAGTGATACTCCTTGAATACAAGTAGCATAGTGTGGTTATTTCTTGTAGTGATACATCCTAGAACTCACATGTGAATTATGACCTTTGTTAAATTGAATTAGTGCGCTTTCCATGTTCAATTGTATTGATTAGACTGCTTTCATGAATCTTAATGCTCCTTGAGAATTAAACTTGATTAGTGCTTTTACACGTTAAACATTAGCTATTCCCGAGTTTAATGGATGTTAATAGAACATCAATGTGCATTCAAGGAAAGTTCAAGGAATTCATCAGTGAAATTTATGCGACTTAAGACTAGTTTAATATGACATTAATATTATGAGTATTGAGGAGGCTACAAAGCCTATTAGAATGTTTAAAAAGAACATGTACTTTTAATTCGCTTGAGGAATATAGGTAGAGATACAATATTCTATATTAAGCATATGCACATGAATATGCACATATATATATATTCTTGTTGCTAAGCAAAGAACAATTTTTACAATTTTACCCCTCATCAAAAACTCACCATCTATATTAAGTCCCCTGTTTAGTGAGGAACAATAATGTTGCACATTAAGCACTCGATTGTGACAATATGTTTTCAATTATTATATATGCATAATTTAAATTTTAAGAGTATAGGAAGATATATTTAGCTTATGGGATATTGAGATACGCACCCCTTATCACGAATTTTGGTTGGGGATAGTAGGCGCCCCTGTTCCTGGTTGAAATACCAACTTGTCGTGATCCAGGAGAGGTGCGACTAATGCTCTTCCTTCTTTAGGTCCTCTTGAGAAGTGACATTATTGATTGATTTTCTTCACAGTTGGTCTCCGTGCATGTTGTTGACTTGAGTGAAATAAGTAACTTGATCACGGCCTCATTATCCAACGGAACCTAGGATTCATAACAGTCAGCTTCCGGATCCTGTTGATCATGCTCAGATCCTTCCCCTTCGGAAGGAGTCTCCGTTGATTTTTTTTTTGAAATTCGAAAATTAGGGTTTCACTTCCTCTCATATAAGTGAATAGATTGTTAGCATTTTCTTCCCGCCAATCTCGTCATCTTCACTGTATGCAGAGTCCGATATCCTCTTATAACGTCATGTCTGATAACAGCGGATCAGATCATGATCACCTTCTTGTTAAGCGCATCTCATGGATGCCTAGTCCGGTAAAGAGTTTTTCTTCTCTTGTATATTCTAATACTTATGAGCAACTGACTTATTTGATGATTCTTCAACTTCTTTGCAGGAACCCCAGGTTAAGAAGGTTCCATACATGCTGAGGTCTAGAACTATTAGAAAGGGTAGTTCCTCTTCAAACGTCACCATATTTGATAGACCTACTACTTTAAGTAAGCTTTTCTTCTTCTATTCTAATCCAGGGAAGTACCTTAATACAAATGTTTTGATCTAGTCCTGTTGACAGGAGATGGGGGTTGTGGACACATACCGGGGAAAGAGAAAGTACAGAGAGTCCCCTCCTGCCGGGGAGGATAGGGATGTTGACACCGAGGTTGAAATTCCTTCTGACCCACCAGTTAATCTTTCGAGCAGTGATCTTGGTCTCACATTTCATGAATACCCAACCGCCGACCTTCCTTTTGAGATGCAGATAAAGTCCGTGTCTCGCAAGCACCATGTCGTGGGAGGTTTTATAGTACCAAAATTCTATGCTCCTCTTCTAGCAAAATTTGGAGAAGATATGGTCATGTTGCTACTTCAGAATTACTGAAAGGCTTTCCCCCCGTTCTGGTGACAATGGTTGCTGATCTTCTTCCAAAAATTGATGATATGAGTAAGGTGTCACTTCGTGAAGTTACCAGTTAGGAAATATGGAAGTGGGATGAGATGATAACCAATTGTGAAGTCTTGAAATTTGGCTCCGCGGGCGTCTTGATATTATTGAAACGGATCACGTAGCTATCATATCTAAAGTGATTCCTTCTTCAAAAGCCATATTGGAGGAGGAGAAGATCTTATCAAGGGAGTCGGCTAAAATTGAGAAGTCAATTCAGGATTTGAAAGTTAGGACTGAGAGGTTTCAGGAAAGGATGAACATGTTATATAAGCGGAATTACTCGTTACTCGAAGGTTTGTTCTAGAGAGTGGATGGGGTTTGAATCAATAATAAGCTTTTGAATTGATGTAGTAGTTTTTGAATTTCAAATTTTGAACATTCATTGAAAAAGAAATAAAACTAAAATAAAAGAGTTGAAATTGAAAGAAAAGAATTTTCTTTTCATGCGTAATATGTTTTAAGCCACTTGCCATTGATTACTGTTCCAACTGCGACTCCCTTCATGTTTACTATTTTGTAGTATCCATTTGTTACTGATTTAGAAATCACGTAAGGCCCTTCCCATTTTGGGGAGAATTTCGGAGCAGACATGTCTTGCTGGATAAGTTTGGCTGTCTTGAGTACCAAGTTCCTGACCTGAAACATTCAGGGATTTACCACTTTGTTGTAAGCTTTGGAAATTCTTCACTGATACGCCTCCGCATATCTTTCCGTCTTGGACCTTCTTGACTCTAGGAGTTCGAACTCCACAACCCGTAACCTAGGGATCTTGGCCTCATCCCAATATACTCGGCTGGCTGTTGCAATTCGGGATGAAGGGATCTTGATCTTTGCAGGGAGGATGGCATCGGCACCGTATACAAGTGAATATTGGGAGGTCCCTATGGAGCTTCTTGGCGCCATCCTATACGCCCAAAGCACCATAGGAAGTTATTCATGCCACAATCTAGGATTATCATACACTGTGCGACTACGAATCCAAATCAGTGTCTTATTGGTACTTCCTGCTTGTCCATTTCCTTGTGGGTAGTATGGGGCAGAAAACACTTGCTTGATGCCATACTTTTGGAGTAGTTCTATCATGGTTTGATTAGCAAAAAAAGTACCTTATCCGTGACAATGTGTTTAGGGACACCAAACCTGCATATGATGTATTCCATGATAAAAGCCGCTATGGTTGCTCCAGTCGTGCTACTAAGAGGGATGGCCTCGAACCATTTGGTGAATTATCCAATGGATGTGATGATGTGATCATGTTGTTTTAATGATGTTGGATTGATTTTGCCGATAAGATCTAGTCCCCAACTATAGAAAGGACAGGGGCTGCTTACAGAATGTAGAGGAAAGCATGGTGTGTGAATGAGGTTTCCATGAATCTGACACTGGTAACACCTTTGAACAAATGCGGATGCATCATCTTCCATGGTTGGCCAGTAATATCTTTCATGGATCTGGAGGAACAATTTTCTCGTTCTTTGATGTTCTCCTTTATGAACTTCTTTCAATATTGTCGGGATCTCGGGTCTTGCTAGACATATCAGTAGGTTTCCTCCGAAACTCTTGCGGTATATGATTCTTTCATGAAGGATGAACCTTGTTGCCTTTTGCTTCAGTCTGGTTGCTTCTTGCTTCTCCATGGGAAGGGAGTTATCACATAGGTATTTGATGTAGGGATCTCTCCAGTCCCCATCATGGTGGATCGTCAGGGCTTCTAGGTTGTGTAGTTGTGCTTGGCAGTTGCAACAGGATCCTTGTAGTTCTCGCGATTGAGTCTCCATCGTAGTCCAATAGTACCCTAGACATTGGAGTCGGTGGTAAAGATTCACGACCATTGTATCCCCACATACTTCACAGTGAACGTGGTTGAGTTGTAATCGCCCCTCTTGATCTCCGAGACATACTGAGAGGGACTCGTCAGGATTCCTGTGGTATAGTTCCCCGTGGAGTAGGAAGAAGTTCTTCGGGTCTTTGAGGTTGAATTTCCTCTGAGGGAGTGAGCTAATGAGTTCTTCTATGATCAATGTTCTCCATTCAGTGACTTGCTCTTGTTTGGGTTGGTTTATCCATGTTGAGGGTACAATGCGTCTCTGTACCATTACGGTCTTTTCTTCTCCTTCAAATTGAAGTTTGGAGGCTAACGTGGCGAGACAGTCGACGTGTCTATTATTACTTCGACCAACATGAACCACCACGACTTCGGCGAAATGAATTACTAATCTTTGAGCTGATGTCCTATGAGGGGCTAATGTTACCTGTTTGAGTGAGTAAACTCCATTCATCTGATTGACTAGAAGTTTTGAATCACCCCTTATCTTCAGGCACGTCGTGCCTGCTTTTCTTGCTAATGAAAGACATAGTAGGAAAGCTTCATATTTCGCATAGTTGTTGGTGCACTTGAAGCCGAGCTTGAATGTATATGAGAAGACTTCCCCGGTCGGAGAGACCAGTACCACGCCGGCTCCTCCGGTATCATTGATGAAGGTAGATGAACCATCAAAGTATAGTAACCATGCTTCTTATTCAACAAGAGATATTTCGGGGATGTCCTCACGTATTTCTTCATGTAAGGCGATCATATCTTCTCCTGGGAAAGCCGCTAGTAGATCTGCCACTGCTTTTCCTTTGACTGCTTTAGGAGAGACGTATGCTATGTCAAATTATGACATCTGAAGTAACCACCTTACAAGTCTTCCTATTAGGGCTGGTTTTGAAAGTAGAAATTTGATATGATCAATTTTGGCGAAAAACACGACCCTGTTTGAGAATAAGTAATATCGGAGCTTCTAAATAGCATGCACTAGTGACAGGCACACCTTTTCCGCTTTAGGGTATCTGAGTTCTACGTTTCTTAATGATCGACTGATGTAATAGATTGGATATTGAACTCCTTCTTCGTCTTCTTGGGTGAGGAGGGCCCTGGTAGCGACCTCACTCAAAGATGTGTATAAGATCAAGGGGCGCCCCTGGACTGGGGACTTCATGATAGATGAAGATAATAAAAATTATTGGATTTTGATGAACACTTCTTGATGAGCAGAGAACCAGACATAATTTTCCCCTTTATTTAGTAGTAGCGTGAAGGAAGCAACAAATTGAGCTAGCCCCGGGATGAAACGTCTGATATAAGACACCTTTCCTATAAAGCTTTTAAGTTTTCTCACTGTCTTTGGCGGAGGCATGATGGTGATGGATTGAGTCTTGACTGGATCTACCTTGATTCCCTCTGCCGTCACTTGGAAGCCAAGAAACTTACCAGAGGAGACTCCGAAAGAGCACTTCAAAGGGTTCATCTTCAATTTGTATTCACGACATATTTCAAATACTTGTCGCACAACTTCCAGGTGATTTTTTCGTGTTTTGGATTTGACAACCACGCCATCAACATAGTCTTCTACTTGCTTATGCATCATGTTGTGAAAAATTTCTTTCGTGGCTCGCTGGTAGGTAGCACCGGCATTCTTCAAACCGAAAGGCATCACAGTATATTAGAAATTTCCGATAGGAGTACAAAATGCAGTTTTGCTAGCGTCGTGTTCATACATCTTTATTTAATTATAACCACCATAACCATCCATAAATAAGAACATACTGTTTCCACTGGTCGCATTGATGAGCATGTCTGTGTTGGGGAGTGGGAAGTCGTCTTTAGGATATCATTTATTCAGGTTTCTGAAATCGACACTACATCTGATTTGACCATTTTTCTTCTTGTCAGGTACCACATTAGCAATACTAGTGGGGTGTTGAATAGGTTTGATGAAGCCTGTCGTGAGTAGTTTATGGATTTCAACTTTGATTTGTTCCTCAACTTCGTTCCTGAATTGTCTCGGTTTTTGCTTGACAGGTTTGGAACCAAGTATGATGTGTAAATGGTGGGTAACTAGCTTATAATCGAGACTCGACATCTCTTTATAGGTCCAGGTGAACAATTCTTGATAATCCCTAAGGAGTTGTATGAGTCCTTTTCGTTCTTCCGTCGACAGGGTGGAGCTGATGGAGATGGGTCTGGGAGCTTCCTCTCTTCCGATGTTGATTGTCTCAAGGGAGTCCGTGGTGGAATCGGTACCGTCTTAGAGTTGTCGTGAAGCTTCCGGGATTTCATCTCGGCCAGGCTCTACGCTATGGTTGCACTATGGGCGGGGAAACTCTCCACTAGTCTCCCCTGTTAATTGCTAACAACGACGACGAAGATAAATAATTCTTCCTTCGATGTCTTAACTTGTTACGAAATTAAGTTTTCTTATTACATGAGCGTGGCTCGGCACATTGGTAGTTATTAGGGAATCATGATTAAAATAATTAGAGAGATTCATTTCTAAAAATTTACCTCTTTCTTTGGTTACAGATAGTTCCCTATCAGACTCTTCAAAAGTCGTCCAGCTGGGTAGGGGAGTTCTGTGGATCTTGCTAGAGAAGTCGAGCACACCGGCCTTCGATTTGAACAATTCAGCACCACAAACATGAGCATAAGGAGATGAAGATGCAGGAATTCAGATTATCCTCTCATTTATCATGGTCTTCATGCATTGGTGATAAATTAAGGGGATGACTTTATTTTCATGAAGTCATGGTCTCCCCAATATCATATGATATTCAGGTTCCTTCTCAATGACATGAAACTTCACATTTGACCGGATAGGTCCCACCTTCATCCCTAACAGGATATGTTCGTTCGGTCAAACCTTGACATCTTTGAAGGTCTTAAAAGTGATTATCTTGGCCGCGACGCCTGTGTCGATAAGTGCTCTTCGAAACTCAAAGTCCTTGAGGTAGGAGGTCACGTACAAGGCTCGGTTGTGTCCTTCTTCGTCCATCAAGTCATCTTCAGTGAACGTGACATTATTCATAGAAAGGTGAGGCGGCGCAGGCGTTTCCGGTGCCTTTTCGGAGAGATAAATCAGATATGCATCAGTCGTAAGACGGTTCAAAGCGGCAACTACGTCTCTGTGTTGGAGTTTCGAAAAGTGCAGAAGTTCACAAAGTTTTCTACCAGACGGTTTGCCTCTTGATTCACTGTCTTCTCACAGGTGGTGAAACTCCCGATGTGGTGTGGAGAGGGAATATTTTCTTGGGGAGGAGTCTCCATCCCCAAGGACGGTAAGTCTTCTCTGAAAACATCACTGCATCCTAATTCATCAGGTTTCTTGACCTAATTTCTTGTCTATGCTTAAGCTCATCCATCGTGAGTGGTGTTGGATCTGGAACATTTCCAATTTCTCTCACATTGTTAGAGTGAAGTTCACTGGTAGTGTTGTTGATGGTAGAAAGAGCACCATTAGGAAAATCACCATTGGTGCCGGAAGGGTTGGAATTGGGATCAGTGATTGTAAGATCTAATCTGAGGCCGACCATACTGAATGATTGAGAAATTGGTTTCTGTAACCGAGAGGTTGATCTCCCGCTGTGGTCACCAATTGTTTTAGGGTGAATTTTTTTTACTGCAAAGTGGTACTTTCAAGTAGGTTCGAGAGATCAAGATCAAACATGACAAGCCTAAACCAAGAAATGGTTGTTCACGACGAGCCTAAACCAAGAAATGGCCGTTCACGTCCTGCTTCGATTACAAAGATGGAGAGGATTATGGTAGGTCTCAGGGGAGGGAAACAAATAACTTTGAGAAATATCAGTAGTGTGTGAAGAAGAATGGATTCTCCTCATAGGAATCACTAATTCTGTAAGTTTTGCTTTCTTCAGACTGATTGTGTGGTTGTTTTGTTCTGTCTTATTTCGAATAGATAAGAATCATCTATCTATAGTTTGAAAGGACACACTGATTTTCTCGTAATTCGTGGAGGTTAGGAAGAGGTGGAGAAGTGATGATTGTAGAGATTGTATTGGGGTGGTGCCTGGAAAGTTTGGAAGACCTATCTGACCACTACTTCTCATCCTCTCAACTGCTTCGTAACTGCCCACTTCTTGTTATCTTCTTGTTCGTGGGGTATTGTGGCCGAGTGGTTCCATTCGGGGGTCCAAGGGAAAAAATTATTGAAGATTGATGAAACCCTTAAAAAGGGATGGCCATCCTGAATTCCTTAGGGACGAATGGTTCTTTGGTGAATCGCAAGCTTACACATTTATTATGCAATAGGTACCTACGGTAAGGGGGCAGGTGTGGGCCAAGGCCCATTTCATTGGGAAGGTACCTACGATAAAAAACTGGACTCTCTGAGTAGTATTGAAGCGTGTTTTTAGTTTCTCATGTCAGTGTAGGCCATACAAAGAAAATTTAAATAAATTGGTTCTTTTGTAATTCTCATGCCTGGTGATTGATCATTTAACAACGTTTGAAAACTTTTTCCATCTTGACTAAAGTTCGAACAAAATTTTGAATATAGAAATGTATAAAAATTTGGTTAATGCTTTTAGTTGTCATTGTCAAGGGTGTACGGAATATACATATGCATCTAGAATTGATGTTCCATTGTGGTTTAAGCATTTCTAACAAAAAATTCTTTGGCATGCGACTTAAAATTTCATTCATACCTTCGTGATATCTAAATCTGTTTAAACTGCACACATATACCAATGTAGGATTATCAAAGGATGTCAAATTTTCCTACCATAAAAATAATAATGTTAATCAATTTTATTTTTGAAGATGTTCAAAAGCATTTGGCCGACGGTGCAGAGCGAAGCCCCGCTACTCCCAATCAATAATTTCCATCAGTCCCGGTGCGTAGCACGAGTTACCTACTAGTCTAGTAATAAATAGGTTTATTTTATATAAAAACCCTTTAGTGTAATTTTATCTTATGGAGCCGAGAACATTTAATTTATTTGAGTTTTTAACCTTGTTATTGATGGTAGATTTAGCACAACAACTTTTAGTTGGACTTTGAAATCACTAATTAACGAGTGATAATAAATGTCATCATATGGACTCCGCGGTCCTTGTATTTGAAACACAATGTAGATTAGTTTGAAAAGCGTTTGTCTTTACAGTCTTTCCACCTAATGCATTATGAATTGGGCATGGCAAATTGTTAAAGATATAATAACCATCATACCACTCCCCCTATTTAACAACCAAGTTATTTCAGGGTAAAAAAAATGTATTGCAAAGTGGTACTTTCAAGTA
Source organism: Papaver californicum (assembly GCA_023531435.1). Lineage (NCBI taxonomy): Eukaryota > Viridiplantae > Streptophyta > Magnoliopsida > Ranunculales > Papaveraceae > Papaver > Papaver californicum. The sequence goes on along the minus strand of JAJJMC010008370.1, from coordinate 4,192,706 downwards.
AGTTCGAGAGATCAAGCTCGAACAGGACGAGCCTAAAGCAAGTAATGACTGTTCACATCCTATTTCGATTACAAATATGGAGAGGATTAAGGTAGGTCTCAGGGGAGGGAAGCAAAAAATTTTGATAAATATCAGTAGTGTGTGAAGAAGAATGGATTCTTCTTAGAGGAATCGTTAATTCTGTAAGTTTTGGTTTCTTCAGACTGATTGTGTGGTTTTCTTGTTCTGTCTTATTTTGAATAGATGAGAACCATCTATTATAGTTTGAAGAGGACACACTGATTTACTCGTAAGTCGTGGAAGTTAGGAAGTGGTGGAGAAGTGATGATTGTGGAGATTGTGGTGGGGTGGTTCCCGGAAAGTTGGGAAGATCTGTCTGACCACTACTCCTCATCCTGTCAATTGCTCCGTAACCGCCCACTTCTTATTAACTTTTTTTTCGTGGGTGTTCTATCACCACCCACGATGTTGTAGACCGCCAGACCAATACCCCAATGAAAATCCCCCCATGTTGTATTTGATATCTCGTGGAAATAGTGGAGTTATAAGTCATTATGGTGTTGAATAAATTAAGTCAAGTAAAATAACTTGTTAAGTCAGTGAGACAAGTGGTATGACTCACTGGATTAATGCCGAGTCTGGGAAGTTCAGTGGCCATGTACTTTCTTGAAAGTAATATGGCCTATTTAATGGCTAAGTATTAGCTCAGAAGCGACTTATTGTAAGTTTGAGAGGCCTTTGAGGCCAAATGTTGTAGAGGGATCCTTGATCAAGGAGACTCAATGGAATTCGTATAAGACTCAATGTTGGACTTATATTGAGAAGAAAAGCGTAATTCTGAGGGAAGTAGCTCGTAAAACTAGTACTAGCTATTTAGCACAGATAAGAATGTACTAACTTTCTTAATGTAAAAGGCTAATGTGCTACGTCTCAGGAATGAGACCAATATGCACAACCTCTAGTAAATATTAATTGTCTAGGGCCAGGAGATTAGTATTAAAAAGGTTTGAAGTTAACACTTCAATTGTGCAGTTAACACTAAGGTTTTAGCATTAATATACTTGCGGCTATGAGTATATTAGGCCAAGAGCCGTACTAGAGCTTGAGACTCATTGGATAAGTCTTGGAGGACGCTAGGGATGCATTGGCCTGCTTGGGGCATGCCAGAAAATCTAGAGACATATTAGCCGTTATGGGGCGTGCTAGTCTTTGGCTAAAGACGCGTAGGAGCTAGGTTGCATAGGAGAGGCTGAGATGCGCTAGGGCTAAGAGGCACATGCCTTGGACAATGAGGATCTGGGGAGCCAAGGAGATGAGACATCGAGGCTTTGGAGACACATTGGAATTCAAGGGCGCCAAGAGAAAGCCAAGGGCGTCAGGGCTAACTAGTGATGCATCGGTCATGGAAGGCGTATTGGCCTTGGCGCTGAGGCTAAGGGAGCACATAGGAAGCTATGGATAATACGCCAAGGAGATAGCTAGGGACGTTGCGGCCTTGGAGAAGCAAAATAAACAAGGGGCGTCGCGGCCTTGGAAACGCATTGGCCTGGCAACGACGCGCTAGAGGATGCTAGCGACACATTGGAATCTAGCAATATGCTGGAGAATGGGATAGGCGCGCTAGAGAATTGCCAAGACGTGCTTGAGAAATGGTAGGGACACGTTAGGGGACAAAGGCGTCACAGTGTTAGGCAAGGGCGTATTGGAGCTAGCAAGGGCATCATGGATCTAGGGGCGTAGCTTTGGAGGCGTATATTCCTTGTGGTGCACTTGGCCGTTAAGGTTAGCGCATTTGGCGTTTAGATTAGGGTTAGCACTTTGGTGCTAGGGTTTAGGTGCCAAGGTGGAAATACGTTGGCTAGGGCCTTAATAGGCTAAAATGTGCTAGCTAAGACCATTTTTGGTTAGTTAGCACTTCTCAGGCGCTAGAGTCCCGCACCAGGAAAGTTAGCTCTTTTAGCGCTATTGTGGCTAATTGGTGCCAATGTGGTGTTAAGCCAAATAGCTAGTGCTCACTTGGCGCTAATATGAGAAGAGGCTGGGGCTAGCCTTGTCGAGAGGTCCAATGCATTTTTTATGACATTGCTTCTCGATTGTGGCGCATCCAAGGGAGGGGCACGTTATTTGTGGCTTATAGATAAGCAAAAGGCTAAAATAGCATATTTAAGCTCAAAAGCGCAATTATTTGTGGAGCATTCGTTGCGAATGAAGTGTTAAGCTAATGTATTTCAGGGTTTAAGCAGTAACTATTCCCGAGTTTAATAGAGATACAGTAATCTATATTAAGCATATGCACATGAATATGCACATATATATATTCTTGTTGCTTAGCAAAGAGCAATTTTTACAATTTTATCCCTCGTCAAAAACTCACCATCTACACAAGTATAATAGGTTTAGCAAGCATAACTAGATGAACACTCAAAATTTAGGTCTGCTATTGCTAATAACTTCATTACTTCAGCAATAGTTTAACTCTGCAATGCCTCATGAAGTGCCGTCTTTTTTTTTTCATTTCTAATCTCACTGATTTCTGCAATGACTTTTTATTTTCTTCCTTAACTAACTTGAAAATTGTGGGCTCTATAAGATAAAATTATACTAAAAGGTATTAATCTAATATAAACCTATTTATTATATTAAATTTATTTAACCAAGAATCTTATAATTCCAACAAACTTGTATCATAGGATATACAAGTTAACAAGATCAAATTACTCCCTCCATCCCTAATATAAAGGTAGAATACTGGATTTTCCTTATCCCATTAAATAGACGGATTTCTAATTCCAGAGTCTAACTGTGTGCACCCGTGTTAAACCGGGGTGCACATTCCTCCCTTCCTAAGTAGGGAAAAATTCTCTCACGTTATCTGTTTGTCGATGGTGAATTTTTGACAAAGGGTAAAATAGTCAATTTGGGTAATTTTTCAGACCAGGGGTAAATTTTAATTTTACACATCAGGGGTAAAATGGTCATTTTATGATTAGAGGTGAAAAGTCATATTCACAAGTTTTGGACTAGGGGAAAAATAGTCATTTTACCAAAACGTTGAGCATAAGTTGGAAGCTTCCACGGTTGAATCTCTTGAGTATGTTCTGTATGCACTGCACAAAAATTAAGCATAAATGCTAACAATTAAATCTCATACAATTGAGAAACCCTGAACAAGCCATAAATACGGCCACGACATTAACAAAGGCCGAAGCTAGTGGTGCATAAGCGACAATCATGGCACTAACAAGTGCAAACCTTAGCAAACCCTAGTCACACATTCCAGGCACCAATGAGTAGCACACACATGTGCCAAAAGGCTAGGAAAAAAGCCAAAAAAATCAAAAATATAACAAAACACGCGCCCAACAAGCCCTAGCGGTGCTAGCACTGACAACAACACCAGTGCTAGAGCTAACATCAGCGCCAACGGCGCTGCTAACCCCCGCGCTAGGGCTAGATTTCTCCACTTCTTTCCCTCTTATTTTGCTCCCATTCACTTGCTCGTGCTAGCACAATTGGGGCAAACTCATTCATACTTTGAGTCCATGACTCCATTAAATTCTACGAGAAATCAGAAACAATAACATGGGGGGTTTCTTCATGGGTTTTGGTCTGGCGGTTACATCAAAATGGGTATGACAAACATCCCATGACAAGGAAGTTATAAAGTAGTGGTAATGATGAAGCGATTAATGGATTAATGGAATAATGGTTTCCCGAAGATTCCAAGGCGGTTATACCATTATCCCCACGATTTCCAATTTCTCCATCTCTTCACTACCACCATTACTTTATAAGGAAACGTATCTGTTCCTAAACTATTATAAATAGGCTCCTTAGCCCATTCAGAAAACACAACTAGCTTATCATTCTCTCAAAGCTCTGTTATTTTCTCAATAGTTCAATCCCTACACACAATTCGACACACAAATTCCTTCAACTTTCTTTGATTCCTTCCCTTAAGATCAATCCATTTTATCTCATTGTGACCGAAGCAGGGCGGAACGGCTACGATCATGGTTTATGCTTGCCTATACGATTTTGATTTCCGAATCTAAAGAAAGTACTTCTACAGTACATTATTTTACCTATAATCAATTTTTGGATACTAACACTGTTATTCTCGATTGTTTTTAATTATTTTTTTTAACAAAATAAAAAACATGTATCGGGAATGGTCAGTCGTATTACTGCGTACATCTCTCTAGTTCTTGAAATTAAACAAAACAAACCCATCCCAACCAACAAGAAAAAAGAGATGAATTTGTAGTTGTTGTATTTCCTCTTGCTGGATCAAACATTAGAGATGATTGATTTATTTGCAAAAAAAACTGGTCGAGTTGAGGAAGGGTTTTAGTAAATAGTAACTTTAGTTGCAGAAAAATCTGGTCGAGTAGTTTGATTTGTCCTCATCCAAACATCAATCGCCCTACCGAGTAGGTAGATTGTTTAGGATGAGTAAGGCCTTTAAATCGTCACATCTTAAGATTACTACAACTAACATTTTGATCAATGAGTATGTACGTTGAAATTTCATTTGCTTGTCGAGTCTGAAATGTATCCAGTGTTCAAATGACACTGATTTGCTTAATAAGAACTTTGTTATAGAAGAACAATATCACTGCATAGTCTTTACAAAATATGAATTGGTAAAAAAAAATTTGAACAACATCACTTCCATATTGTTTACCAGTTCCAGCGACGCAAGTATGTATGACGAAAAAAATGAGAACTGCAAAGTCACAATGTCAAATTGAAACATCAATTAGTGCAAATAATGGGTCTGAATTACAAAAACAACTTTGCTAAAAAAAGAAAAAGTTGGAACAGAAATATTCTTACAACAACTTTTGAGCCATACATGAGCTACAAAAAAAAAATGAAACCAAAATAAGATAGCAAATAAGTCGTGAGCAGAAAAAGGAAGAAACACGACTGGAAACCCTCTAACTTGTTTTGTATGCCTTCTTGCTTCTTTTTCTTGCAATTTTGCAAGTCGTGACCTCCTATTTTGCAAGTTCTGCAGATTCTAGCTTGCTTTTTTACCGTAAAGATTTCTGCACCACTATTGTAATGGGAATTTTATGCACCAAAGACCATAGAATTATGGAAGCATGCTACCTGTTCATAGTTCATAGCAACAACGACAGTTAGCTACATTTTAATACAGTCACCACCTACATGCGTTTCATTAATTCTAATATATACAAATTGATATATACCTGCGGCGTCAAAAAAAGGGTAATTTGGTAGTAATGTCCTTTGTTGTGCCAACAAAAAATTAGTTATTGGATCATTAGATACTTGTGGGGGATAAACTACTTGTGGATACACCGTCTGCAATCGTTTTGTAGCATTACATGAGTGTACCATGAAAACTAGGATTTTGCTTATGAAAAATTATGTAGACAATTACTTAAACTAAAAGTATTGTATAACCTGTATTGGTTAGTGTATAATTGACGTTCCTATTTCAGTCATAGTGATCACTTCGTTTGCCTTACCACCTGAAATTAATAGTAAGATACCCCATTAATTTTAAAAACAAGGATTAGGTATATCACACTCAATGATATCTCTATGTACGAGAGATGGACTAACCTTTTTTACCTGGACTTTTAGATGTTATATCCAGCGAGCTCTTTAACCTTTTGCTCGACTAGCCACGGGAATCTCTTTTCTGTGGGTCTCACAATACCACCTCCTCATCCACAGTAGGTACCAGGTTTGAATTTGTGTTAGATGTGCTTTTTTGAACAATGGATTCTTGTTCTTCCATTGAACGAATATGTGCCTCCATTCTCTTGTTCCACTTTTAACATTAGTGACTTGGTCACAGCAAACAATTATTTTGATTTAGAGCAACACTTGGTAATAATCGTTTGCGATATGTCACAAGTCACTGTAACGTTCTGTAGCGGATGGATCCCTGTCATTAGGGATTAAATCTCCACAAGAGTTGAAAATAAATTCATTTGTAGCTTCTCTAGACCGCCTGTTTAAATAGCCCGGTGATTTTAAGGGCGATCAAAACTAATTTGGGGTGATTTTTTTAACCCAATTCCATGGATGTGGCTAAGGGATAACCCAGTGGTATGTAAAAGACTTAAATATCCTTTCACTAATCAAATAATTACCATAAAAAACTTAAACCTAAACCTATTTCACACTTCTTCTCTACCTATCGATTATCAATTTCTGATTTCTCTTCTTCTTCTCTCCAATTCAAACTACCGATTGTGGCACAATCGAATTCATCTTCAACCGATTAATCATAAACCAAATCATCGTATAATCGTAAACCAATTCATCGTCGTTATTACAATCTAAAAATGGCAAAAAAGAAGCAAACAACTCGTCAACCTCCTAATATAGAGTGGCCGGATTTTGCCACAAGAATAAGAGATCGAGAGATTGTTGAAGAACAACACGAAGAACGCGAAGAGGATGACCTAGAAACAGAGACCGATTCCGACAATCAGCCTCTCCAGAACTTTCTCCAATAAGGTAAGGGTTTACCATTATTTGTGTTTATATTGATTCAATCGAATGAATTCGTCACTAGAATATCAAGGGTTTTAGGTTAGATTTCATAATCGGTAGTTTCGTGATTGTATTAAACTACCGATTATGTTAGTGTTCTTCATTGCTCATGAACATCATGCACAATCGGTAGTTATGTTTAGTCATAAACTACCGATTGTATTCCTGTACCAAAATTTAGTGATAATCGGTAGTTTCGTATAGGGTTAAACTTCCGATTATGAAAGTTAGTGATCCTCAAAAACATCGATCACAATCGGTAGTCATTTTTACACCTAAACTACCGATTATATTCTTGTCTCCAAATTTACACATAATCGGTAGTTTACTATAGGGTTAAACTTCCGATTGTGAAATTTAGTGGTTCCTCAAACATCGACCATAATCGGTAGTTATAATTTGGTCATAAACTACCGATATATTCCTGTACCCAAATTTAGTCATAATCGGTAGTTAATTTTTTTTATGTAATTACCGATTGTATGTGTGTCCATAGATTTTTTTGTTCCATTTTTTATGCACAATCGGTAGATAATGTAGAGCCCGAGCTACCGATTATGCACAATCGGTAGTTACGTTGTTTTTTTGACTACCGATTATGAACAATCGGTTGATTTCAATGTACTTTGCATACCGATTATGTACTGATTAAACAGTGTCTTGTTGGAAATGATTTTTCTTTGTTTTGTATCAAAGAGGGGAAAGACGATCTAAGCATTCCCACGATACAATTCTACCGGGGCCTCGTCGTGAAGGGGGGAAGAAGGTAACTGCTAGTGCAAGAAGACAAAAGAGCGCTAGCGGAATTGTTATCACTTAAAGAACTCAACCAAGTGTTCCAAGAAGTACAAACCTAGAAGAAGGAGGACCAAATGCTCCACAAGATAGATACTTTGATGAAGGAGGACCAAGTGGTAGACAAGAAGAATGAAGTGGTACAAAGAAGCCAGCTAAGAATAAAGAAGGACACAAGGTCCCCAACTCTTTGAAGATGAAGGGTATACAACAAGGTCAAATCCCTGGCCTCCCAAGAGATGAAGGAGATCTATTGTTTGGGTACAAAGACTCTTGGGCGAAAGAGATTTACTCAACATAGGTAATAATTATAAAACACCATTCTTAACATATTGTATTTTTATTCGTAGAAGTGTTAACTATTTTTCTAATTGTTTTTTAATTCGTCGTGTATAGGACTATTCTAATGCGGTCCGTCTACTCAAACCTACGGCTGCACCAACAAAGATGAGCGATTGGCCGTTAGAAGGTGAGTGTCAACGGTTCCAGCAAATTATACTGCAGTCGGGGTTATCTACGGCTGCCGAGATTTCAATATTACCTCACGACCGGGTGTCGATATCGGCCTTCATGAAGAGGATGTATCCTGAGACCGATACCTTCCACATGCCGTGGGGAGAGATGACGATCACCCTCGAGATGTGAGATTCTTCAATCAGCTTCAAGATCTTGTTAATAGCCTTGCAGATTCTAAGTCTCACTAACCATGGTACGACGGTGAAGTTTGATTTAGTAGTTAAGATGGGACCAGCTTTATGTTTACACTGAGAGGTGCCTTGGTTGGGACCGAGCGACATCCAATAAAGAGTTCAAACAGTACGCTCCTTATAAAACCAGGCAATTCAGCATGGTTCAACTGATGAAAATGTTCAGAGGCACCTTGGATAAAGAAAAGATGAACCCAGAGTTTAGCGATGACCAGGTCAAAGCTGCAGCTACTGCATATCTTCTCTGTGTTTTGGGATGTGTAATTTTCCCCAATGCTAGTGGCAACCGGGTCGAAGCCAACCTCCTACAACTTTTGCATCCCCTCTACAAAGTTCAAGACTATTCGTGGGGCACTGCATGTTATGCGTTCTTGATGGAAGAGATGAGAAAAGGCATCCAGGGAACAGACTAGCCAAATTGCCGGGAATGTGAGCTTATTACAGGTATTTTGGTAACTCCATTGATGATTTGATTGTTATTTATTTTTCCTCTTTTAAGAATCAATTTTCTCATACTTGGTTTTATATTTACACTAGACATGGATCTATGACCACTTCCCGTCCCTCGAGTTGGCCAAAGAGAACCCGACATGGGAGAAAGGAACACCCCGAGGCACGAAATACATCTTTGGGGGTAACCATTCAAGGACTAAGGAGCAAGAGTTGATTTCTTTGAGGAGTAAACTACACTCGATGGCGTCCAAAGATGTATGCTTTGATCCTTACAGGGAAGACCGAGCTAGTGGTGATATAGCGAGAAGGTCTGAGTTGTCATTCTACTATGGAACCTTGTGGCATCCAACAGGATATGTAATGTACAATGCCACAAGGGTGATGCGCCAACTCGGTTTTTTCTAAGTAGAACCTTGGAGTCGTTTTAGGGGCAGGTTCGAGCTGGACGTAGAGAATTGTGTTTGTGGTAAGGACTCGATCACAATAATTTAGGTAACTCATCGGTTGAACATTGGGACAATAGGATGCAATCTATGATCAACGAGGGGAGACCTGTCACCCGAGATGATGAAGTAGATCCTGGCTATATGGTATGGTACCGGCAGCATTCTCATCTTCACGTGATCTGTGAAGATAAAGGGAAGAGCACCAGGGTGCCCGAATATAGGTGCATCATCAAAGAAAAACCCTTGGGCTATGAAAGGCTGGTACGTAATGTTATTTCCTTTTGATTTTAGTATTACAACTCAATATTTTAGATAATAATCGTTTGATTGTTATTGCCTATAAACAGGAAAAAAAAGGTTTGCATTTTTCTCAAAGAAGATAGCTGGGTGCATAAATGCGGGAGTGCCTCCATCAGTTGAGACGATGAGAGAGCATAAAGGCCTTATTGACAACATTGATAATGAAGCCTATGCTAGCAAGTTTGGGGAGAAATCTGTGAATAAGCCGAAGAGGGTAACATCAAAGCACACTAAAAGATCTCGCGGTTCAACGAGTGCTGCTGCTGAAGAAAATGTCCCTGAGGGTGAAGCCAATGCCGTTGATGCTGAAAGATTGTTAGACCCTGGTGCTCGTGCTCTTCATACCAAAACCAAAATAGTTAGAAATTAGATTGTGGTTGTTAACTTTATGGATATGTCTCTAGTGTTTAACATTACTGGTTTTAAATGTCTAACATTTTAAAGGATTTTATGTTCTTTTTGTGAGTTATCAATTGATTTGCAATGGATTTATTTTTAACAAGTTATTTTCTTCAAATTTTACATTATAATTGGTAGTTAAGTGGTTTGAAAAAACTACCGATTGTGTTAGCGTAATACAATCGATAGATAGATATCTACCGATTGCATTTACCCCAGGAACTGCCTGTTCCTGGACACTTTTTGTATGATAATCGGTAGTTTAAGAATTTCTTAAACTACCGATTGTGCTTGTACAAAATGTTGAATTTTTTTAAAAAAATTCGATGTCTAATTTGGGGCTACTTATTATAATCGGTATTTTAAGAATTTCTTAAACTACCTATTATGCTTGTACAAAATGTTGAAATTTTGAAAAAAAAATCGATTTCCAATTTGGGGCTACTTATTATAATCGGTAGTTTAAGAATTTCTTAAACTACCGGTTATGCTTCTACAAAATGTTGAAATTTTAAAAAAAAAATCGATTTCCAATTTGGGGCTACTCGTTATAATCGGTATTTTAATAATTTCTTAAACTACCGATTGTGCTAGTACAAAATGTTGAAATTTCTTTAAAAAATTCGATTTCCTATTTGGAGCTACTTATTAGAATCGGTAGTTTAAGAAATTCTTAAACTACCGATTATGCTTGTACAAAATGTTGACATTTTCACAATTTTTTCGATTTCCAATTTGGGGCTACTCAACATAATCGGTAGTAAATATATTTGTTAGATTACCGATTAACACAATCGGTAGATAATGGTGATCCAAAAACTTCCGATTGTTAACATTAGTTCGAACTTAGTATACATATTTTTTGTACACTCTTGTTACACCAGGCCTCAACAGCTCTTTTTTTTGAAAAAAAAAGAGCCGTTAAGACTATAATATATATAAAGAGGGTGACCTATTCTCATTTATGCACCTTCAATACATTTTAACTCTCCAACGAAGATAACCGTATAGATTAATGGTTCAACCATTCACGGTAGAGTAAGATTTATCGTTATGTAGTGTTCACGAACATTTTTGTGCTGACACCGGGAACCCCAATAACCATAATAAAGCTGATCTTTTTTGTCGATTTTATTCTATAGGCAGAGAAGTTGATTCTTTTGTGAATTTAACTTATCTTTTCAATCGATATCGTTTGAGGGGTGAAACTAATGATGAAGTTATAGCGAGATCTCTCGAGGAATGGCGACGATGGAAATGATCAAATTACCGTTACTAAGCTCATTTCAATATCATTAAGGTGATGGACAAATTCAACCCGTGTAAGGTTCGTCCACGCCGTTAAAGCAGAAAGGAATTTTCCAAGACAGTGTAAAATAATAATTAATATAATAATAGTGTAAAACGGCAGGTTTAAGTTGTATTTCTAAAAGGTGAAGAATATAATTTTAAGTGCACAAGTTTTTCTTCGGATGTTGAAATAGTATTACGAAGTTAGATGTTAAGTAAATCAGCATAATCGGTAGATAATAATGTTTCTAAACTACAGATTACATACAATCATTAGTTATTAAATTCCCGTGCTACCGATTATGACAAGAAAAGTCCTGGACAACAAAAATAATAATAATCGGTAGATAAAATTGATCTTTAAACTACCGATTATAAAGTTAAAATTTTTAAAGTTTAATTCAATTCAGGCTACAACCGGTAGATATAAATTTTCAATTCCTATCGATTGTGAAAGATGAAGAGTTAGAAATTTTGGAAGTTTTGAGAAATTCAATTTGGGGCGACACCTATAATCGGTAGTTTAAGTACTCTATTAAACTACCGATTGTACAATCGGTAGGAATAAAAATCACGAGCCTACCGATTGTACAAAACTATAACTCGAAAAATCAATCTAAAACACTCTCGATTTCTATTCCAAAACTAACTCAAATAATTTTCTAACACTAACTATAACCAAATTAATTAACTAATTAATCAAAATTAACATTAATTAAGCAAGGATAGATTAACCATTATATAAAATATATGGATAAGGGATGTATTGAGATTACTTCAAAATAATCTTATTTTGTTTTATTAATCGTCCCAAAATAGTTTTTGGTCACCCTCAAAAACGGCAGGTTAAATAGTACACGGTAGATTCTTGCACCGTAAATCATGAAAAACTTTAAGGACATGGCTGCAAAGAATTCCATTAAATTTCAAACTTCCTATAAGAGCATGAAACTGAATTCTCTGTACTATTAAATGCAAGTGTTCGAATCATTCTTAGACCACCTGTATCTTTTTCCTTATATATACAAATCACTCCATATTCTTTTTCCGTTTCCAATAACAACCCAATACTTAGCTGAAGCTCTTCTTGGAAAACATTAAACATCATTCTAGTGTAAAAAATTTCTACTTCACGCTCTACATACCATAGAGAAATTAGATTAGGAGATGTTTGTTTTGTATAAATTTCTTCTTCTATTTCTCTTTCACGCCGATTAGCCATTGCCTTAGAGTAGTGATCAACAGATTTTCGAAAGAGAATTTTTACCAATGCTAAAATAGGCCTCTAGAAACTTGTTAATGCTCTCACTCCTCAGTGTTGTGGTTATACCAGCACAAAAGTATGAATGACTATAAGCCTGAGCCCATTTCTCTCGTAAATCATATATTCCCTACAACCACTCATTTTCTGTGAGCTTATATTCCACAAACAATTTTTCCCAACTTTTTTCAAACTCTTCAAATTGTTTCTGGATTATATATACAAGATTTGAAATATGGTGCGAAGGTTTCAAAGTCGGAAAATGTCTTAGTTAAATGCTTAGCCGTATTTTGACACATATGCCATAAACATAATCCATGGTGAGAATCTGGAAATATCTCTTCCACAAGTTTCAAAATTCCTTTAGCTTGATCAGTGAATATACTTACTGGTTTCTTTTCTCCCATGGCTTCCAAAAAAGTATTAAAAAGCCATAGAACTGCATCAGCTGATACGCAGTCTATTAATTCACATCCAAAAAGTGTTGTTTGCCCATGGCTATTTATTCCCACAATTGGTGCACAAAGTATGTTGTAATTGTTCGTCTTGAAGGTTGTATCAAAACATATTGCATCCCAAAATAATGCATAATCTCTTCGCGACTTTGCATCATAAAAGAAAACACCATGTATTTCTCCATTTGCGTTGGTTCGAAAAGAGTAAAAAATGTGTTTGCTTTCTTTTTTCTTTTGCTTGAAATAGTCTTGAAGACACTGTGCATCATCCTTCTTAAAGAACTCAGCTCGTTTCCTCGTTGTCAGAATCATTTTTTGTGAAGTTAAGGTTTTTGGCTCCTCCAGAATTTTCACGCATATAGGAGTAAATCTTTGTTGGTTTTATTCCAGACGAATACATAGTATCAATAATTTCCTTTTGGACATAATCAGTTTTTCTTTGGGATTTCAAACGATGTGAACCCCATGGCGGGACCAGTTCGTGTGTATGATCTGCACGAAAGGCAATTATTGTGTACGTATCACCAGAATTAAGTTTATATTCAAACATTGCTTCACAGTCGAATTTTCCTTCAGATCTTTTCTTTACCGGCGTCCTAACTTTTCTATACCAACCTTGGCATGAACAAACCAGTTGTTGTCGATGAACTTTACTAAGATCAAACTTGTTCTTATTTGTTTTCTGAATCTGCACATTAAATCATATATTTCTTGCACAGTTATTATAAAAATCATAAGCTTTATGTGTTGTTCTAAATATCATTCTAACCTTTGGTTCTTCTTCATTCCCAATTTCAATCATCTTATCGGAAAATCCTTCTTCTGACTCTGCATTTTCTGCCTTATCACAACATTCATCTTGTATTTCACAATTTTCTTCATCAGTTGTAGAACCCAAACTATGATCTCCAAAATCTTTATAACAATCATCATCATTGTCATCTCCACATTTATTAATCTCATTGTTGCAAGACTGATCATGTCCCTGGATTATTTGAAAACATTAGTTGATTAAATTATAGAATCCAAACCGATACTACGCAAAAGAAAACTAAAATAAATCATACAATAATTTATTTACTACTATAGACGTTGATCTTCGTAAGCACGATAAATACCAGTCGTAGGATCACACAGTTCATGTAGTGGAAATGCCGCCATGTTTTTAGGGTTTTGGAGTATTAAGAATCTTTAACAATTTTCATTGATACGTGCAAGTTAAACTTACTACTGAGATTCTTTTATATAAAATCCCATGAATCAAACCTTCCATCTTCTTTGTTGCACAGATGACAGAAGAAATTGGTATTTTTCGTGCTTAGAAAGATCA